>JAQGBX010004746.1:0-14792 GCA_034698745.1 Megaphyllum sjaelandicum | reverse complement strand
CACTCATACGGCGCTTTACTAAATGACTTTACGACATGTCTTAGTGGAACAAGCCATTGTGAACCTCTCAGCAACATGAGACTAATACAGTGACATTTTCAAGATAGCGCCTGTGACCGTCTTAGTCCTAGGTCCTTGCATTGTGAATAGGGCACATTTTTGTAGCTGCTGTTTGTAGCTACTGTAGTCGTTATAGATACATGTATAACAATTTGGTTTTCGTATGGTTTTCGACAACCGTCTAGCAGCACCAAATGGATGACAATAACAGATAATACCAATTATCACATTTGGATATGTAGGCCTACTATTAATACAAGTGTTAGGAGTGCTCAAACAAAAGATTTGCAAAGCATTCGCTCAAGGTCGACGCTGTTTTCAAATCAATTATTACATATAGCAGTCCTTTTGCACAAGTGAGATCACGACTGATAAAGTGCGATTCGCCAAGCTTCTGGCTGAGTATCCTTAATATTTGTAACCGCTTATACAGTACAAGTCAATTGGTATACTGCAAAAGCCAAATAGACGGGTTAATAAGAGCAAATAAATTCTTCAGCATGATTATCGTTAAGCACGCGTGTTTAATTACCATTGATTGCCAACGAATCTATACAAAATTTTAAATTCATTAAATGGCGTTGATATACAGTATATACATGTTTATCTATATCTATATACTGTATCTAAAATAGAAAACGCGCCCATCTTGGTTTTCGTGGTTGGCTGGCTGGGTTTGTAAGTTCTTTCGTGTGGGGCCATTCGAAAAGGTCGTTTTTGTCAAGCGCGTAGGGGGGCCGTGCATTTCGAAGACGTCCATTTTCCAAGGGCCATAAATCCTTCTAAACATTTTCCCCAGGGTCATACAACTGTCAAAAAATTTTACCCCGGTCAAGGCCGGGTTTTTTCGCCAGTATGGTATACTGTACATGCCAACCTATAGAGAACTAAGTTGGCATGAAGATCGACTATTCCGAATTCTGTCCATCGCATGCATCCTCCGATTGTTCGGTGAACCATTTGGGAGGAACAACTGCCCAAACCTGACTCCTGCAGGGCAGCACCTCCGAGCATGGACCTCCGAATAATAAGATAGTGTACATTTCGATGAATTAAACAGAGAAGGCCAGATGAGGTCATATTTGATCACTTTTGTTGTCTTCTTTTTTTGTGTGGCAATTTTTACGTCTGGACGAGATCGCGGCGAAACACAAAAGAAACAACTTCAAGCGTCTGGTGTCAGGTCGGGTCAGCTCGCTCTTTTATGAAATTGGGCGGAACCCCATTTCTGTGGGGTAGCTCGCTTTTCCCTCCTCCTTTTTTGTCACGATCAACAACACCTTCCAGTGCGTGAGGTTTCAATGGCCACTGCGTTTTTTTTCCTCCTTTTTCCAGAAAGGATAAAGGCTGAAAATACGTGCGTTTTTTCCACAAAAACCTCGTTTCTCATTTTTGCTCAACCGCGAGGAAAATCATCGATACATGAAGTTGGAATGAACAACAGAATCCAGAAATTCCACGTTTTGTTTGCGGGGTTTTGTCCGTCATCGATCTGCCGCACCGAGTCACGCGCATCCATTTATCCAGAAATAATTAAATAAACCGAACGATTAACCGATCTGATTAGATCGAAAACGTGCATCATATATGTATTGTTTTTTTTCTTTGGTAGAAAGAGAATTACGAGAACAAGACCGAATTGATATTGATTTGTGGATTTCATTAGAAACTGCAAACAACGTACGACGTGAACTGACAATCAAGACTGTTACCGCAGTTGTTGTTATTCAAATATTGATATCTCAAACAATCTGGAATTCATAGAACTTTTTACAACCAATGAGCATGCAATTATCTATACCAGGGTCCCCCAGACCTGGAAAAGTCAGAAAAGAATGGTTTATGTTGATAAAGTCAGGTAAATTCAACACAGTCATGACGATCCAAAATGAATACTTCTACAAGGTTAGTCCAGGGCCCATTTTCCGAGTAGAAATTAGTAAAAAATTTTCACATTTTCGGAGTACAGACTCGCAAATTTTCCACATTTCCCATGTACAAATTTTCCACATTTTCCATGTACAAATTTGCACAATTTTCCGCGTTTTCCAAGTACAGATTTGCAAAATTGTCCACGTTTTCCGTGTTCAAATTTTCAAAATTCTCTAGGTTTTCCGAGTACTAATTTTCCACATTTTTGACACTTTCCGAGTACAAAATTTTCCCATTTAAAAAAAAATGTCATGCGATTGTTTTAAATATTGAAAAAAAAATTTCTATGTTAATTTTCAAAATTGTCGTTTAATAGCAAATTTTTTAAAAAATATTTTCCAGTGTCAATTTTGGAAAACATGTAAATTTCTCACGTTGTCATTGGTCAGGGAAATTTTTTAAAGCCTGGAAAGTCAGGGAAGTTGAAAATGAAATTTCTGGGGGAACCCTGTATAATGTACTGTTGTTCCGTTGGTCATTGTTTAGTTTATGGTTTTACATACGTAATGATGGCTATTTACATCATCCTGAAAGGAAACTATACAAGTTGCTGTCAATTTTGGGTCAAAGGTTGAGTATACGCATGCAAGACGCCCTGAACCAACCAACCCCCTTTGAACCTGTCATCCTGATACTGTAGGAAGTCAAAGACTCGATTGTCCTCCATTATTCATTCACACCCGAGGATGTCAGATGATGAAGCGTGATGATATGAAAATAAGTAATTAGAAAGTAACTGCAGAATAATGCGAGTAATCTGGAACTGCTGAACTGATAAGCTGCTGCTAACCTTCCTCCAGAGGTGTCTTTATGACCAATTAGTTGATTGTTAATTGATTGGGAAGGGGGATCAGGTAGTCTTGATTATCGCCTGGCATCATCTTTTTTTCTTTGGTCGCCAACTCGTCTTAAGATTATGGAATATGTATTTTTTTTTATAAGTCCTATACCATCACTCCCTCGAGCATCATTTAGAAACCTTATCGTTCAAAACAAATTAATCAAAATTTTATTACGAATCAGTTAAAAAACGTTGAGAAATTCTGAGCAAGTTTTGAAATGAGGTCTGGCAGACAAATTGAGGCAACATATTTTGAAGGCCTCTAGCTTTCAGTGTAGTCGGCAAATGTGCTGAAAAAAATCAAATCAGACCAAAACGTTATTGTGAAATAACAAAAGATTGGTCAATAACTTAGATACATTTAGTTCGGGCGAATCTCGACATTGTTAAAACTGTTTATCGTGCGATTAAAGAGGCTAAAACATCAACCAAAGGCCATCCATAAGGTTATTGGGATTACGGTCATTAACTAAGGATTTAGTCACAATGGATGTTTGTGATTTGCTCATATTTGGGAACCATGATCCCTGATACCTATAAGTGGTACTCAGAAGCGTTACGAATCGTACTTTGGCAGTCGTGAAGTCACGTGTGCAAAATGGGTGCATTAAAATGGTTTAAAACCACTTAACCTTAAGTGTCTTTTTAATCCAATTATTGTAGAAGTGACTTCACAGCTGCCAAAACACAATTCGTAAAGTTTCTGTCTGCTGTATACTGTTAAATGCTGGCTACACATGTTGGAATTTTGGGGAAAGAACTTTTTAAAAGCTAATGTAAAAAAAAGCAGTTTGCATCTAGACGTCCACATTCATGCATGTCAGTTTTTTAACTGACAATTTCGCAATTACAAATCAAGATACCTGACAATGGGTTGTAATTATCCTTAAATAATACCTGGTTTTCATTTTACAGCGAGTTAATTTTAGCAATCACATTATCCCCATAACATGAAACATCGAAACATGGTGCATCCTTCGTAAAATTCTAATTTGTCAGCGTAATATTTTAAGTAAATTTTTTTAATTTAGAAAAGAAAATATTTGAGAAAAATATCACACGTTTCAATGTGTTTTTCGCATTTAAAAAAATATCAAGAATACAGGGTGATTATAAAGTCACTACAATTTTCTGCAAAAACGGCTTTTTGTACACAATACCACCATAATACAGACACTTTAGGGTAACTCAAGAATGTAGTTCCACACCAGCAGTTGTGGCAGTAACTATTTGGAAACCAGTAAGAATGCCTGTGGGTGCGTTTGCATCTAGGTCACCCAAAATCCGGCATTCCCACTGGCTACCACTTAGCTACTGCCACAACTGCTGGTGAGGAACTACATTCTTGAGTTCCCCTATTAGAACCCATTACATCTTCAAACTGCACATGTATATACTGCATTAACACTGACGCAGACTTGGACACTGATGTTTCTGTCACGGAGAATTCGGGCATTAACGGTTATTAAATCATCAATCTGGACAGGAATCTATGATACCATTTCAACCTCATTCGTGGTATTTACATCATGTTACTTAGCATTCAATCCTATTGTGATTCAATTCCCAAACTGCAGAAAATCTCCAATGTCCACCACAGATCCGCGCAAGGATTTCTGGGAAGTGCATTTCCCCCAATTCCTCCCTCGTCCCTTCCCACATCAACATTGGCGTTTTAAGAGAAAACGGACACGAAGGCCCGGCTCTTCTTTTTCTTCAACAACCAAAATGCGTGTGGGTCCAGTGTGTTCGCACATTCTCACATGGCACACTGGCGTTTTCTTTTCCAGCATTTTCTCCCACCAATAACGAAGGGGGGGGGGGGAGAAAACACCTAAAGAGCCCTACAATAATAAGAATATCTGTGTATCAAAACCGATTGGCCAACAAGAAATGCAAAGCCGGGGTGAAAAGAGCTTCACCTCCTTCCACTTTAGCTCACGTCAGCCACCTACTTCACAGGCCTGTTAAGTTGGTGAATTGAGCAGTTAGTATCCTTGTCAGGGCCGAGGGGACGAATCAAAGTGACCCTCGTCCCCCTCCATACCTCCGCAGCGACAATGAACACGGATAAAAGGAAAAAGGAGGGAGGGAAAAAAAAGGAATTGGAAAACACTTCGATTGTCGTTGCATTGGCGAGGAGCAGAAAGATGGCCGCAGGAAATGAGTCGGAAAAACGCGCCGTATCGATAAATCAAAACCGGGTGGATTTTTAGTAAGATAAAAGGTCATTTTATCCTTATTAACGTCCTTAAACGAGCGAGGTGATACCGTTTCACAAGTCTCGCTATAACGCTAATCGACCTGAACGGCAAACTTCGGGGACATACGCCTAAAAGTTCAATCGCAGAGTTAATTAAGCCATCGATTGCTATAAATCCCGCAAATTGCCACCCCAACCGCAAAGACGGACCCCGAGTTTGTAGTTATGTCTTGCCAGATGCAACAGCTTTTCTGGCATTGCTGGGACACTGTCGCCTTATTTCTTTGCCGTTTAGGCACTTTGTACAGAGTGGGGCATAAGTCTCTTCGGCTCGATTGAACAGCAGCAGTTGGGCGGAGGGTGATTGATGAATTGATGCAGGATATGGCAAGACCGTCTGGTGGCCACCATCAACATCATCGAGGCCCTCGATACGTGTGTATAGTGCAGCGTTTCGATGAGTCCTCACCAAAATGCTCGCAAGGAAAATCAGGGAAGTCAGGGAAGGGGGGATGAGAAAGTTGTCATGAAAGTCATGGAAATGTCAGGGAAATTTTCCCAAATAAAAGCAAAATGCTATCCATGCACTCAAGTCTGCTAGCAGTTCCATCCCCAATCCTCTTCAGCTAGACTCGTAACAAACTGTAGTGTTTTGCCAAGCTTCTCATTGCAATTGTTATTTTATTTTTCATTATGACAAAAAAATTGATACGCATTAACGAGTAAGTTTTGGTCAGGGGATTTTGGATTTTAGTCAGGGAAAAGTCAGGGAAATTGAAAATGAATATTGTGTGGCCACCCTGTTTCTTGTTTCGGAAAATGTTCCCCATATTTGTTTGGAATGCCTAAAAATGTTCTTTCATCCCAAATCCATGATTTCCAGAACTCATGGCGACAGTCGAGTGTTCCGTATACGGATTCGAAACGTATAGGCCTACTTTACTCTAAACATTAGTTTCGTTCAAATTTCTCCCGTTTAGTTTACCTTTTTTGAAAAAAAAAATATCTGTTTGGAACGCCTAAAAACGTTCTTTTTCATTCTCAGTCCATGATTCCAGAACGCATGACAACGTTCAAGTGTTCCACACTCGGATTCGAAACGTGTTCCAAACCTCAGTTTAGTTCAATTCCCCCCTTCCCCCAAATTGGGAATCAATCATCTCCATAAGACAATATTTCGATAGTATCTCATTTTTTTTTTAAAAGAAAAAGTTATTGTTGGTTTTTTTTTGTGAGAATTTTTGTTTGATGGGCAAAAGCGTTTGCGGCTGGGGTTTCGTCTTAAATCTCTTATCGTAGTTTTGCTCCGTTTTTAAATTCCATTGTTTTTGAGTTGGTAGGGGGGCCCCTTGTTCCCCCTTCCTGATGTCTGTGGCTGTGCTGCAGCCATTTTTGATACCATAAAGTGTTCCTTTCAGATCGCATGATGCGAACGGGACTCCGCCCTGTTTCACGATCGCAAACCTTATCTCGACGTATATCTTCTTCGGACTATGGCCAGAACTTTCCCTTTTCCCTTAAATTTCGCATAATTTCAAGTTTTTTTTACTCTACCTTTCTTTTTATACCTATTTCATGAATCGATTTTTATCGAAGTTTTTTTTTTGTTGTTATCTTGGACGCATTGTGCGCTGAGAAGAAAGGCGCTGCGTGTTTGGGTATTAAGTACAGGTCAGTTTTTCGTGCAGGTGTTTGGTTTCCCTTAATTTTTATCGATCCGTGATTTCGGATGCTGGGTTTGACCCCTAGTTGCGTCACGCCTTGACCTCGGCGCCCAGTTATTATACAACCAGAAAAAAATTCAATATTTGGTGGTGAAGTCGAGCAAAATGCATATTCAATAAAAATGACACGTTGTTTCTGCTGAATGTCATGATTTACAAATGCATTACTTACATGTATACCTGGAGCAATTTTTGGATTGTGTCACTTTTGAAGCGGATGTTAAGGCGAGCAAAATGAAGCGTATGTGAAGGTTTTTCATGTTTTTTCTATTGCTGCGTATATATATATTGGAACTTGCTTCACCTCAACATGAGCAATTTTCAGTTGTGTCAATTTTGAAGCTGCAAAATGAGCGGACATGTAAGCAGTAAAAATGGTGCATCTTAATTTATTTACCAATTTCGGATAAACATATTTTATCATGATTTACTGCAGATTGTATGCATTGCTATATGTTTGTTAGAACCTACTTCATCTCAAAATGAGCAATTTAGAATTGTGTCACTTTTGAAGCAGATGTCAAGTCGAGCAAAATGGAAACATAGTCGAATCTTAAAGATTTTGTTTTTTATACATGATGAAGAATCTTAACTTACCACTTCCTTAAAATGAAATGTCCATGGCCAGTCGATTTTAATGTAATCAAGAACAGAATTCTTTTCCGTTTTGGTCTAAGTTTCCAAAATAACGACACTTAATTGATGAAACCAAAATTCTGATTTTCTTCATTTTTTTTTACCAAATTATTTCTTTTGGAAAAAAAAATCCCCAAAAAAATCAGTTCGTTTCATTTTGGAATTATGGATCGTTCGAGAAAGAAATTCAGTTTGATGGATCCTTATTTTTAAAAAAAATTACCCATGCATCTGTTACTTTTTCATGTCGGTGTTTTTCAAATTTTTTTTATTAATATTTTGCTCTTTTTTGAGAACGTATATTTTGACTGCTGTTTTATCCAACTTTTCATTATTTTCACCGAATTGTTTAACTGAACATTTTACGTGTGAATCGTGCGAGTTTGCCGCAATACTCGTGGGACTTAATTGTTTACACCTTCCATTAGTATACGATAATTTGAAGGAAACCTTAGCCGACAATTCATGTTCCCCCCACATAAATTCCCGTTTATACCCCAAAATGTTGCTCATACCAAATGTTGGGACCATTTTCTCACGCGTCTCAAAACGACTTGCTTGCGTGGTTAGGATTTCGTATTTGGCAAAATTGTTATCATACATGTATACAACGTACTGTTTTTTCGATGATCACAAAGAAACAGCGCTTTTTGGCTAGGGTTCCACGATTTGTTGACTTCATGTATTGGTTAGGATTATAACTGGACGTTTTACCGGTTGGGGATGTTCGATTATCGTTTGATCTCATTCTATACTTTCTTTATCGTTCTGATTTTTGTGCATGCACGGATTTCTCACAAAGAAGCTCACTGTCTGGTTAGGATTTCGCGATTAGTAGACATAATTCTGAACCGGTTGGGATATTCCAAACTGGCAGGGTGTTGCTATTGTTTTGGTACTTTTTGATGGTTTTTTTTATTGTTATTTAGATTTATTTATTTTTTGCACAAATTTATGGCTTTTTCTTGGGGCTCCGCAGTTGGCTTCCTTGTAGTGGTTAGGACATATCTTACTTTACTTTTTACCGGTTGGGATGTTCGATTGTCGTTTAACTTCATGCGAGCTTTTCTTTACATGCACCTATCGCTTTTGATTTCGGTGCATGTATTTCTAACAAAGAAACTCAATAGTGTTTAGTTAGGATTTCGAAATTAGCAGCAATTCTGCATCGGTTGGGATAGCCCAAACCGGCCGGTTGTTGTTGTTTTCGTACATGTACTTCTTGATTTTTTTTGGGGAATTATAATTTGTTTTTTTTTTGCACAAATTCATGGCGTTTCCTGCAAAAACTATTTGAAATTTCGAGACATGCTAACTACATGTTCTGCCCTCTTCACATTTTCATCGTTAGGCCTAACTGGTATATTATCATATTTTGTTGTTGTTTGCATGAAGAGCTGATGCCGGACAATTAGCAGCATCTGTTTGTAACGTTTACATATTTTCAGTCAATTTTTCCTTCTCCAAAATTGAGTTTAAAATTGTTCCGAAGTATTTGATGTCCATTACTTGCATATCCGGCGTACTCTCCGACCTAATTAATGCATATATTCGGCCTAATCAAAGCGCACGAATCGACTTATCCAAACCGGCGCGGATCCTAACCACGTAACGAATGCATTTTTCGTAAATGCAAAGTCTAATTGCTCGTCAATTATACCGTCTTTGAATATGGAAGAAAAGTTAATTGCCGAGTCCTAAATAAATGCTACATTCGGACGCAATTGTCACCCGTTCCAGTTGCACCAAACTCCGGTTAGCGTTAATTGACCCCGATTAAACCTAAACGGGCCAATGGCGCCTCAATTCTCCATGCATTTGTAGTCGTAATGAATTCGTCCTCGGTTAGGCTAATCTTCCATTAAAACGAAATCGTCCCACGAGGCCCTCGCATACATATTTTAATGTCAATTAACAATAATTAATGCTAATCCATTTAACCCTTAATTAATTAATAGAACCCATTGTTTTCGATGCCATATGCAGGTGGCCATTAATTCAGTTCAGTTTCGATTGTTTGTTTTCAACCTAGGCAAATTTAATGACTACCAATTATTAATAATGGCTAATGGATTGATTACAATTTTCGAGCAAGGGTTCAAGATTTGCATCCCTTTCTTAAACGCATGTCCCCAATTGCGATCGAATTAGAAGTAGGCCTAACTTTTTGAATCATTAATTAAGATTGCCCCCTACGATCGGCTCGTGTGTATTTATGAAGGAACTCGTCAATTATTAGACATTAAGACTTGGACTATCTTTTCTTAGTTAAGACCAATTAAGGGGTGCGGGGGAGCATCGGGGGTTATTAATAGAAACCCAGAAATGTAATCGATGATTATAATAACGGACCAACTTATAGGTTTTGAAACTGCGTTTAAAAGTTTAGCAGTAGTTTAGTGCAGGAGCTGCGTGTTTAATAAATTTCTGAACCCAAAAAAATATATCTAAAAGAAGATAATTTGATGAATTTCTGTGAAAATATGATTTTCCACCTAAAAAAATTAACGGACACTAAAGAAACTGCATTTGATGTATCATAATTCTGTATAATGTATTAAGTTACAAAAGTAAAAAACTTTAATGGTTGTAAATTTTTAAAAAAGTAATAGAGCAAAAAAATACGTACATGTATTTTTTTAGTGTGAATGTGATACAGAAATGAATTGCATGTGCTACACTACTTATAGTGTTTAAAAAAGTTTTGAAAGTACAGTGAAATCTGTTTTGTTTTTCTTGACTGTTTCCAATCGATTCGATGTTATAAAATTCAACGTGTTCTATTTTGTTGCCATGCATATACTGTATTCTACTGACTGTAGGGTATTGATTTGAATTGAATATATGTGTAAAGAAGCTTTTTGTTGCTTAATCGTTGCCAGTGATGTCTGTAAACATAAACTTAGGTACAGTAAACAATTTATAGGTAAGATTTTATGAAAACTGTTTATGTGAAACAATTTATGTAAACAAACTAACTGCTATTGACAAACGAAAAAGTTTCTTTATGTTCCTTCAAAAGTTCCTCCATTGTGGACGCATGCAGATAAGCTGTCCACAATTGCATTTCCAATGGTCAAAATATACTGACTTCAGCTGTATAATTTTTACTTTATAAAACACATTTTCATACATATACCGGGTGTTCCGTTCATCATGATTTGTCCCGCATCTTTTAAAAATAAATTATAGTAAATCGTAAATGTTATCAGAATACAAGAAAGTGACACAACTCGAAAATCTCCAATTTCGGATTTATATAAGACGGCTAATTATGGCGAAATTTTTTTTGGCTCGTTTTACTAAACAAAATACCGTCGGGAATCCAAAATTGAAGATTTTCGAGTCTTGACATCGTGCTCACCGGAAATGCATTTTGAAAAATAATCGGGAAGCATGTCAAGATGCTGGGACTCATTCGAGGCGTCCGTTGCCTCGGCAACGCAAGCGGTGTCGGCCGAACGACGGACGCTGCGCCATCTAGCGACAGGAAAGGGAAACTGCACGCGGTTCGTGGCGTGCGTGCATGTTTCCTTTTGCTGGAAAAAAAAGCGGGTTTTCCCGCGATTGACGTCTCGATTTAGCCCGAATAAAAAAAGTGAATAATTCGGTCTAAATTGCAGAAATTTATTATTGCATTATCGACGCCGATGACTCATCGGAGAAAACTAGAGGATGTTGCCGTAATCGGATGACGCCTTTTCGCTTAAAAACCTTTTGTGCTCTTTTTTTTGCCACTTCTTCAAACGATTTTACGGTGATTTCCCCTTATTTTCGAATTTGGTTCTTCGACTCTCGAGACACCACACGCGAAACAGAAATTGATTCATTCTTGCCCACTCCGCTCCACGTATTGTTTCAAACGACGCAAATGAACTTTTTTTTTTTTGGTTGTTGTTTGGAAGTTTCTCTTTTTGTTTGGCATATATCGAGAGCCTTGTCATTGCAAATTGGCTCTTTTTTTTTTTGGTTTTGTTTTCTGTTCAATTCTCGTTCCTCCCCTTCGTTTGATTTCTCGTGTCTTACGCGACCTTGAGGGCCAGTTTCGATACGCCGTTTTCGGGGGCGATGGTGCGAACCAGCGCCATTTCTTCTTATTGTTTTTATTAAATAAGCTGGGATTGATAGGCGATTCAAGGCTGAATTAGCCGATCCAAGATGGCCGCTGCGTGGTCAGCTCGTCGTAGGAAGGACGCTCCTCGCGTCATTAATATTTATGATTTTCTGGATGTTATTAATAATTTTTGTAATTTATTGCCGCCCGTGCGCCGATTGACCAATGCCGTTTTATCATGCACGCTTTTACCCCTGCTATGACGCGCGGACTACGGGACGTGCTGTTTGAAAACACGTCGGTCAATCGGTCACTTTTTAATACCAACTTTCAGTATTTTACTGAATGTCGAATTTGCGTAACATTTTGTATACGCGAAACGTTGAGGTCGTTATCGGGTTTTGTTACATTTTATACTTTTAGATAACCATGCACGTTATGAGTAACCTGTATGAGTTGCTGTGTAAATGTCAATTTTCTTGAACCGCGGAGGCCTACATGCTGGGCGCATGAATACAGTTTAGATCATACTATGTCAGTAATTACATGTACAGAGCTCCCCCCAGAACTGGAAAAGTCAGGGAAGAATGGTTTATTTTGAAAAAGTCAGGTAAATTCAACGCAGTCATGGCGATCCAAAATTAATACTTTTACAGGTTTAGCTCAGGGCTCATTTTCCGAGTACAGATTTACAACATTTTCCACGTTTTCCATGAACAAACTTGCACAATTTTCCACGTTTTCTGAGTATTAATTTGACAAATTTTCCACGTTTTCTAAGCACAAATTTGCAAAATTTTCACGTTTTCCATGTACAGATTTTTAAATTCTCTAGGTTTTCCGAGTACAAATTTTCCACATTTTCCGAATACAAAATTTGCCAATTTAAAAAAAAAATTTTATGCAATTTTATTAAATTTAAAAATTTTTTTTGTTGATTTTCAAAATTGTCGTTAGTAAATTCAATTCAATTCAACTCAGTACACTACAGTCAGCAATTAAATGCCATATGGTAGGGGGGTCAAGCCCATTTATCGGAGAAAGCTCCTACATTTAAAACAATATATTCCAGAGTCAATTTTGGAAAAGGTCAATTTTTCACGTTTTTCATTGGTCAGGGAAATTTTCTTATAACCTGGAAAAGACAGGGAAGTTGATAATAAAATTTCTGGGGGAACCCTGGTTTAGATTATACAATGTTAGTTATAATTACATGGAGACTTACAGTGTACATGCTGAGCGCATGAATACAGTTTAGGTTAGGTGTCGATTTTTTGATAATCGATTAACTGGTTTTATTGAAAATCTATAATGATGACACATTTCAATTTAACTGTTTTTCACATGGGAATTGTGGCGTTTATGACATAAATCTTAATATAAAACTCGTATCGTTAACACGTTCATTTTTCATTTATAAAGGCAAGTTTTTTGCATGCGAGGTCTCTTATGATAACGTAATATTTTAGGGATTTTCAATCACTTGAAAATAAACGTTTTAGTATGTTTTGTTCATGTTTTGCAAATCAATTTCAGATAAAACAAATGCACAAAACGTGCTCGTGATATATCTGAACTACTTATATTTATTTTCATGGGACATGTGGCTCTATTGAAATATATTCATATAGCAGTTTTAAAATTTTCGCCAATTTTGACGATTTACACACAAGATTTCTTTTCTACCATAAATGGCAAAACTCGTCGTGAATTTAAACAAATGTTTACCAGAAATTAATTTGACGCACGGAATCAACGCATACAAATTTCGTAATATCCGATGCGGATCGAAATGCTAATAATGCCGATATTCAATGCTTTACTTCATGACGAAATTCACGCAATTTGCTATTCCGATCGTGTCGATATTTTGTCTATTTTTGTTCACTCGGAACATGTTCAGTTTCTTGATAAAAAGCCACGCGTCTGCAGGTGAATCATACGATTTTTCTACGCCATTCTGTGCTTTTTTTTTCTGAAAAAAAAGGTCAATTTTTTGTCGCAAAAATTGCCGTAAATTTGTAACAAAGTATAAATAGTACAAATACGAAATACGGCTAATTGGGGCATTACGAAGCCTATCAGCCTCGACGGAACATTTGCATAAACGAGCCGCCCGATCGTTAGTAATTGCGAATACAGGTATTACTTATTTAGCAGAAATTGTACTAATTAGTGCCTCATATATTTTTTTATATAATTTCAGCCTTGGAAAGTTCTCAGTCGGAATTATTCGATCTGAAATCGAGATACGATGAAGATAGTCACGCCAAGTAAGTTTGAAAAAATGTTTTTTCTCATTAAACGTACCCACCGACCAATTAAAATTGTTTTAATTAATTGGCCGAAGGTGGCGCTGGTTGCTAGTATCCGATTGTCATCGGCTCTTAACGCTCCCATCTTGATTGTTTTAACGGTCAATTAGCTAACGGACACTGGCGAGTAATGAACGAAATATACACGCATGCGTCTTTGAAAGCCAATTGGAGTTTTAGTACTTTAAACAAAGGACTGACATTTTGTTTTAGTATTTATAGTTTTTAAATTTTTATTTTGAATCTTTTGTTATTTAGGTTTTAAATTTTTATTTTTTAAATTTAAAAAACATAACGTTATGATTTGTTTTGATTAACCGAAACTACATGTATTGATTTTAATTTAAACAATATATACTTTCATGTTTTTTTTAAATACTTCGTTCGAACTTAATTCGTTTTTTTTATTTATATATTTTTATTTTTTAAACAAGAAAACTGCAAAACTTCGTACATTCGGAAATAAAGTCGTCTTAGTTTTTGTTTTAAAATGTTATTTTTGAGTTTTGGATTAACAAAAACAATTAGGAAGACGACTTTCTTTACATTATAGTTTAAATTTTTTAATTCATTTTCAAATTATATATACATTATTCTGAAAGTAATTCGTATTAATTTTAACGAAACAATACAAAGCAAGACGTTATTTGTTCCATTCGTTTGAATTTAAACAGTTCCAAACCGTAGTTTGGTGACTCAAGACGTTATTTAAAAAGTTAGATTCGTAGCAAAACTTCCAACACAATTAATGACCATTTTTAGCGTTATGAAATGTTCTAATGTTTCTTTGTGTGTAAATCTTTTAGAAACTTGAAGAATTGATAATGCCAGTTTCTCTGTTATTTATATTTTTAAATGTCTTGAAAGCAGCTGAACGTACGTCACCTGCCTTTTAAACTTGCTTTTTATTGTTTCTGTTGAAATTGATTGCTTTCCAAAATCCTTCTGTTCAAAATCTTAATTTTTGTTGTAATTATTATTTTTCAGGACGGATGAAATGGAGATTATCGTGACTGATTTGGAGAGA
>JAQGBX010004745.1:0-14792 GCA_034698745.1 Megaphyllum sjaelandicum | reverse complement strand
CATTTTAAATTCCATTCCACAATTAGGCTTACATAAGGTGAGAATTACAATAAATCGTATTTTTGAATTTTAATATTTCAAGTAGTTGCTTTTTCAAATGTCTGTTGCTTTATTCGGATTTTAAGTTGTCTTTGAAATTATCTTTTTGTTGCTGCTGATATATTATGGTACTTTTTATTTAGCTTAGCATGAATATCATACTACCTACCTTGCGCCATTTTTTAAAAGTGCAACAATTAAAGCCATTTGCAATACATTTATTAAATTTATTATGGCATCACCAAGAACGGGTTTACCCGTACTTGTATGAACTTCTTCTGACTGATGAAAATGAAATTTGCATTTCATCTGGCACTGAGATTGATGAACTCTTGGTTTCTAAGGCAACTGCAATTTTGGATATTTGCAGGTCAAAGTAAGCATTTTATCAATATTTGCCATTTTTATTTCAGAAAATTTTGAATAATTATTTTGTACTTCATTCATCCAATGTTTGAATTTTTTTAAGACCTCATTTATATGGCGCAGACTTACTTAAGATTCTGTCAGTCATTTTAATGAACAATAAAAATACGTCAGGAACATCTCCATCAGTTCTGGCTCTTGAGAGCATTATCAGTTTGTGTAAATCAGAGGTCAGTTTATTTAATTTTCTTGTTATCTTTGCTTGTATTGAAAAAATATGTTATAAAACATTTCACATTCTTGATAACGAAGCCTCAAGCATGCATACTTTTTTAGATGAATTAATATTATGAACACCTTTAAATCTTTCAAAAATACAAAGCCATTTTAGATTTTTGAAATGTTGTTTCTAAAATTCTGTAAAGTTCGTCGACTAATCTTAAATTAAAATTTTTATAAAGAAATGTTTAAGTACAACAAATTAGTTTTTAATATTGAAAGGCTGTGCAAAATAGTAAATGCAATTAAATGTCATTTTTATGTGAAAAAACATTTCCCTGGAAACAAAAGACTGCTTAAATATTAATGAAAAATATGTTTTAGGTATAGAATGTACTATATTTCATTTAATTACAGATGAGAAATGCTATACGCTTTTGACCATGTTATTAACTAAATTTTGTTAAAACATGGAAACCAATTGTATGGTTTGTATGGACAAAATTAACGAATTTTTATTTTTTATTTTGTTTTTATAGACATATATTTGTTTTTAAATTTATATTTATTTAAAGAATAGTTTGGATTTATTAATAAAAAATTTGACTATATATTGCTTATGCAATTTTCTGTTCAGGTTATTGACTTAAGGACCACTTGGCGATTCTTGTCACCAATTTTTAGTGTTGATAAACGGTAATTTAAACTAGTTTCTCACTTTTTAAAAGCATTGTACATAATTTTTTGCAGTTAATTAATGTGTCTATTTTAACTATATACTCCACTAATCCAATTTCGTTTGAGAAATCACATGAACGATTTCTATTGCTTTTCATATATTTATAAATTAAAACTTGTTTCACTTTTGTTAATGAGATTGATGAACTGTAAAGGGGACATATGAAATTAGCCCATATTGCTAGACAGGAAATATACTAATCATTTCTTCTTGCTAGTAGAAAAGAAAGTCTCTTAAAACTGAATGCTACTAAACCATTTTGTGAATAATTATTTCAGTCCACTTATAATAGAAAAATGGTGTGAATTTTTATCATTGGCGGAGGATTTGAAATTGCCAACAACAGATTATGAGGTGTGTACTATATTTAAAGCTTATGGCAGAGGTGATTTAGGATGGCTTTTTAAGTTGAATAATCAGTCTAATGAAATTTGAAATTTCAGATTTTTTTGAATCTAGCAGTAACATTTTTATGGAATAATGTTCAAATGGAAATATATGCAGGAGCAGCATTCAGAGCACTTTCTAGTTTTGATATAACAAGACACAACGTAGAACATATTCCTTTGCAGGTAAGGAAACTTAAATTGGCTGATTTCTCTGATACTGTTTAATTTTAAGTGATTTTTCTTGGCAATATTTTATATAATCACCATTAGAATTTTCATCAACGAAACATTTTAATAATATAAATCAGAAAGACTTTCTCTTATAAAAGGTTTTCTATAATTACTGAATATCCTTGCTTATCTTACATCTTATGTTACTGTTCAACTATTATTAGAGGGTATGTGATTTTACTTATTCTAGCTTTAATGTACAATTTAATGAAATTTCTCTTGCAGGTTAGAGCTAAATTGGATCCAGTCATGAATGTTGTGACTTTATCAAAAAAAATTGACCAATCATTAGAAGAGAGTGAATCCACCTTTGCACTAGGTCCCCACCTTGTTGAACTTTTAATGAATGTGTCTTTGAAAGATTTAAATGGTTAGCACTCGGATTAATTTGTTACATCCTCTATTTGCACCTAGCTATAATCTGCACATTAAAAATGCAGATTTTTAATGTCATTTTCAGAGAAATGTTCACAATGTTTGTGAATGAGGCAAAGTACTTTTTGTTTACAGATTATGGCCAGTTTCTGCTAGCAGTTGTGTGTCAAGAAGTGAAAACAATGCCAAGATCAGTTTTATGTTTTAATCAAAGTCAAGCTGCCCCTCGTAAAAGTAAAAAACGCAGTAGTGTTTTAGAACAAATCCCATCATACATTATTGACAAATTTGACTCCAATCCTCCACCCAGCACCATTGGAAACTTAGCTTGTGTGTGATATTTTGACATTATCAGAAATACTCTCAAATTCTAGTGATGGGCTTGTAATGTAGGTTTTTTTTTTCAGTGAGTTTGTTACTTTCTTTTGAACCCAAAGTTAACACGAATAGTGATGGCAGCGTAAAACCACAATCGACCATCCACTGTGGCAAGAGCTATTGCAACATGCTGGAAACTCTATTGTTTAAGGTATAACTAGTAGGATCCTTGTTTTTAAAAACTGTATGCCTTTTTAATGATAATTTTATTGATAAGATTGAAAACTTATGAAAAAAAGAATGGAAAATTCACAGTTCAATTTCCTATACCTCGTTATCACCGGAACTAGCTGCTAGCTGCTTGGATATTGCCAAATATTAATTCTTTACATATTTTGCACTTTTTAACTGCACACATAAACTGCTAAATACTATCTTTACAGAAGAGCATGAGATATTTTAAGAATTATATAAAAAATGTTGTGTGCATACATTTTCCTACAGTTCTGAATTTATTCATTTGAAGATGCTTTAAATATCTTAAAATACATGTACGTTCTCACATTTGCTTTAATTAATTTTTATTTCATATTAGGCTACGCTGGATACCACTGAGTGGCGAAAATGTAATATGATTAGTTTTGCTTGGGGTGTATTTATGGAGCGAGTTTTCTATTCATTGATAAATGTAAGATATAAAAATTTAATAATGAGTGAATTGTAATTATAAAGTATGATGGATAGATTTATTTAAAAAGAACATACTTTAATTATATTGATCCAATTTTGATTTTAGGCTCATCAAGCGCAACTTACTTTGCAACTCAGTGCTGGAAGTCAAATGTTGGATGATGCAGAAAACAAGCAAGCACTGTTAACAAAGGGATGGGTGTGGGCTCGAGACAAAATATGTGATATGCTCAAAAGTGCTGCAAGGTTGTTATAACACTATTCAGTATATTTTTTAAACATATATATTGCACAATATTAATTAAATTTTGTTTACTATGTTTAGTTGCAATTTATCTGTTCATGGAAATGCTATCATGGCTTTAGCCGGGTTGGCAGCTGCTGTTAATAAATACACAATTTTGAATGTTGAGAAAATTGCAAAAGATACTGAAACTACAGAGTATTTGTTGCACAGAAATTGGATGACTGAAATGTTCACAACTATATTAAACTTATTGAAGCCAAGTGCACAGATACAGGAAGGAATCTTTTCTTGGTGTTATTTGGTGAGTTTCAATTGTTTTAATCACTTCTCGCTAACTATGTTATACAATATAGTAATTGCTAAGTGTGTAACCGTACTAAGCATATACATTGAATTATGTATGTATTTCTATTTATGTGATTTACCGAGTACGGTTGCTGAGTGGTTATCATTCTTGTCTTGTATTCTGTAGACTCAGGTTCGATTCCTGGGTAAGCTATCCTCATTTTGGTTTTTTAAGGTTTTCCTTAATCCTTCAGGCTAATGCTACCATAGTTCCTACTTTAAATTGATCATGACACCAGTGGTCGTTGCGCCCATTGTTAATGTGATGAGGCCCCCTTCCCATCCTCCTCATTTAGGTTCTTCTCCAGCCACATATATCTCAAAGCTTGGGTAAATGGGGAGGATTGGGGAAAGTAATAGTGAACTACCTTGGGAAACCTTCACCGGTAAACTTCATGGCCATCACTTCCAATTGAGGGAGCATGCATATCAAGTTTCTAAAAGTCGACAACACAGCTTGAACGGAAATTAATAAGATTGCTGTGATTTATCCATTCATTAATGATTATTAACTATTGATGAAGTCATTTTGTGATATTTAATTAAACCTACAAAATACATTATTGCATTCTATGCTATTAATGTAAGAAAATAGATTTGCTTGTTTAAAATTTTATTTGCTTTTATAGGCTCCAGGAATGCCCTTTAATGCACTTCAACCATGTGCTGCTTTTTCAGCAGTTCTGCTTGCACCAACTCTGGTTGACTGGGACATCGACTTTATCAATGAATTATTTTTCTCCATCACACAATTATTATGTTCTTCTTCACCATCTTCTCCTATACTTCAATTTTCTCTTGGACTATCTTTGGGCCAACTTATATCACAGCTGTATATGGAGCATTTTGCTGATGTTGGTGAAGAGGTAAACTGAATTTAGAAACCATTCGCCCGTTATCCTCATAATATATGAATGTTGTTAATTTTCCAAACGTGTTTTAAGGCAAAAGGGATGCTTTTAACAAATGCCAAAAAGCTAAAGCAGTGGTGCTTTAATGTGGAAGATTGCTTATTAAGTAGTAGGTTAGTAGTCGCTCCATAATGGAATATATCACTTTAACTTTTGTTATTTTAGTGCCTGGTTATATGAGAAACGTTATCTCTATTTTAGAAATGGTGGCATTCTTGGCTTGAGCTTAATTGCATGTTCGTTTTGTCAAGGAAAATGTGATGAATTCCAAGAATTTATTGTAGAAGTTATAGAAGACTTTAATCAGCGAGCGAAATCTGATTCAGTGCCATTGGCATTCAAGGAGGTCTGCATTATCTTTTGGTATAAATTACAAAATTACAGTCTTTAATATCATTTATATTTTTCTCGCTTTTTTCTTAATTTTCCAGGTGCTTTTTGTCAGCAGAGTCCTTGTTGCGACATCAGCTTGTGGTTGTGGCATATGCTCAATTGATTTCATAAAAACTCTTTGTTTGGAATTACAGGAAATTGGCATGGATTATTCTAGTGTGAGTGTTAATAAGCATTCATATTCTGATTAAGGAATGCTAAATGAAAAATGTTACCCTGAAAATCTTAATTGCATCTTAGAATCACAATTACTTAAGTGTCCTATTTTTTTTTAATCTAAAAATATCCCATGTAGTTGTTTCTCTAAAAAGTTAGTTGCACGTAAAATTTAAATTTAGTTTATTTTGAAATTATTTGAGCTGTGATTGCTATTAGGAGTTTAATTTTTTCATCGTTAATAATTTTCTTGTGCATTTTATTCAATAGGATAAGGCGATTTCTTATGGCTTAATTCTTCAGTATTTATCTGAAACTGGAGATAAAGATTACGTTAAATTAAAGGAAGTTCAGTTTGAAAATTGGATGAAAACCATCAAAACTGGGGTTTGTTTTGATTTATTTTCATACATGATGTTGTAAAATGTGCATGGGGACATCATATTTTCATCTCATAATGTCATCAATTCGAATTAAGAGACCATTTGTACCTTGATAATGTGCCATCTTTGAAATCAACAATTTATTTGCAGGGTACCTCAAAGGTGGTTGCAGCAATTAATGGAATTTTTTCACTATTTCCCATATGTATGGAAAGTAAATTCATGCCGGTAATTTCTCTCTTATTTATTTTAAAATATTTAATTTCGTGAATAAGCAATAATATATGAAAATGTTGCAACTTTACAATCAAAATTTGTGAAAAACGTTAACTCTTTAAGTCAAGATTTTTATAATATATGGGCAGTTGTTGAGCCAGAAATGAAAGTTTTCATTAAACTGTTAAAATTTGTGGCATTAATCTGCAATTCGTGGCATTACAATTTATAGCAGACTTGTTAACGGTTATCTTACAGACTATGATGGTGTTCGTATGCCATGCAGATGCAAGAAATCATTAATTGTCTATTGACAGCATGTTCAAAAGTTTAACTATAGTCTAATTATCCAAATATTTTTTTCGTCAGGGACATAACCTTAAATCTTTTGAGGTTATGAGATCAAATTCCAACCTGACTGACTTTATAAGAAGTTTAAGTAAAGATCTGCCACTCTCATCGTTTGACATGAGTGTTCAAAACTGCTCTTTTTGGATTCTTGGAACTACTTATTGGTTTTTGACCAATGAAGGCGGTTTAATAAGTGGAGGTAATTTAACATGTGAGTTTCCTCATGGTAATTAAGGAATTCTTTAATTATATGATGAAGTTTTTTGTGCAAACTTTAGCAAACACAATATCATGTTGATAATGTACCTTATGCAAATTTATAAAAGACTTGTGTACAGAGGGACATTTTCATGGAATTCTTCAATTGAAAGACATCACACTTCACATTCGCCAACATTATGAATGAAATGTACTTCCTGATACCACTAATGCCATACATTTTGACAGGCACATTCTAAAAGGAGGATTAAAATATCTACATTTATTTACCATCTTGTAGTATTATTCAGATGCTCAAAGTTATTTCATTTTTAAAAGGATTTAAAGTCTCCGAATCATTTAAAAAATAAACTGCGGAAAATAAATCATCCAGCTAAATTGTCAATCAAAATTTTTAGCATTGCTTGTATATGAATATTGAATCCTGGATGTATTCCTGGAAATACGTGTATATTATGGTATTAAAATGGTGTCACACGTTGCCTATAAAATTATTTTATATACAAATTTGACCTGTAAATACCAATGAATTTAAAGTTAATTGAATTTTTGAAATTTTTTAAAAACTTTTTATTTAGAACCGATGGACTACTCTTATTTAGGGAACTTGACTACTTTAAGATCTATCGTTGACTTCATTCTTCATAACATTAAATTAGGTTGGATTATTTTACTTCTTTTATTTTAGTTTGTCCTGAAAATTTCGGAATTATTTAATATTTGTTTTCTTAGGCATCAAGCCAGACCTGCAACCCTACATTCTTCAATCCTTGAAGTGTTTGGAACAAGATGCTGGCCAAAGATTTCCACCCATTAACTGGTCTTTATTGCTAAAGCCAGTTCTATTCATATCTAAAGGCATGTTTTTATAAACAGATCTTCTGTTTTTTTTTGCTGGCACAAAAACAGCATCAAGATCTTATTGTTGTTTTTTTGGTTGTTTTGTTACAGCACTAAATGTGCACCATTAGTAAATTATACTTATCTATAATAGAAATCCAGGTATGTTCTGTTGGGATTGCAATAGCACAGTCTCGTTATTCACCATCAGCTGCTGCTTTGTTAACTTCATTACTGATAAACAACTCATTTGCCCTGTTGGAGGTACGTCATTAAAAAATTCAAATAGAGACCTTTAGTTATTTTGTGATGTTCAAGTGTATTATTTCGTTGAAATTCAGGAATGTAGCCAAATCAAGATTCTGCTCCATATGCCCAAACTCATTTATGTCCTTTCCACCAAATCTATTCACGTTTTTCTGTCAAAACACATTGCATCAATATTTAGTTCTAAAAGTAGTCCAGTTCTTTCTACAACATTTGTTCAGGTTTGACTGGTATCATTTTGTTATGCTATTTGCAAATAATTTCCTTGAACTGACTCCTTTTGATGTTGACTACTTATTTTATTATATTATTTTCTGCCTGCATATTAGGGCATCTTGAATTCAATGAGTGAGTCAAATGTGTCTTCTGGGGTTTCTGAAGTACTCGGTTTAACATTGGTTAATGTATTTCATCATATTAATCTTCATTCCAAGGTAATTAAGCAATTCCTTTGTACAGTGCAAATTAATGCAATGGTAACAGCATTATAAAAATTCCAGTGAAAATTATTTGCATGATACTTTTAGTATTACAACATTGCTGCTGATTTCAGTATGGAATATGCATTTTTGGTGTCTGGGGCACTTTTATTTCATATTTTTCCTTCCAATTTTTAGGTTGATTGGGAATTGTTTGGCAAAGCTGTTGCAAAGTTGTCCGATGAAATCCTTGATCAAATGACATTGATTAATAAGGAACATTATGACAATATCTTGAAGATTGCCAGGCTTAGAGCGATTATTGTTGGATGTAGACGTAGGCCATTGCAGTGGTTGAATGAATGCATTGATGCCTTAGCTAGAATCCCATTAAAGAAGCGGTTAGTTTTATCTGTCTTAATTGCAGTATATTCCATGCACCATATAATTTGTTATTTTCAATATTGAGCACTTTTCTTTTATTAACAAGGAATTCATTATTCACTTGATTTACTATACCTTGCATGCTTCTTTATAATATAAATTAATGTAACATATTCTTGTCTTCACCACCCAACAGAGACTCTGATTTCGATCTCATAATCGTTGATTACTGCAACTGCTTTCATAAGTACAACAGCAAGGAAATTTGCTCTGAGGAGTTAATAGAAGACGACTGTGCCAATTGGATATTCGAATTAATGGGACACATCAGAAATGTAATGGAAGGGCGCACATCAATTCTCATTGAAAATGAGAATCATTTAAGAGAAGTATGCCAACCTGATGTCCATTTTTTTACTTATCTCTGCTACAATTTGTTTTTTGTTTCGTAATATACAGGTGGTGCCTTTTTTATTCATGATATTTGGATTATATATAATATCTTTGGTTGGCAAAGAATCAGGATGCGGTTATTTTCTGTTTTTATCTCAAAAAATAACCCTTTCAACTTTGGTACTGCAAATATTGCCAGCCGCTTTGTTGCATCTTGTAGTCAAGGAATCTTGGAAATTTCACACTAAAAAGGCAAGTGCAGGATCGTTTTTTTTTTTTTTTTTTTGTTAACTTATGGTAAAATTACAGTTTTTCCCAATATTTAATGTTTGGATGGTAATGGTATCTCAAATATGTGAAGAATAAGGTGGAACATTTTAGCACGTTATGATAACAAGTTTTACTTTAATTTTCTGTCCCAAAACATGGAAGCTAACACGTTCTAAATTTTCAAAGTTGTCAAAAGTAAAGGAAGTTCAAAAATGTGTTATTGCTAAAGATGAAAATATTGCAATGCTTAGGGTCTGCCAGAAATTACCAGAATTGATTGTGAGTAAACGAACAAGTTGTATTATGGTAACTCGCCACTAGGTTTTTGAAACAATATTTTGTGTGATGCTGTCAGTAAATTGGGAGCAACTAACTGTGTGTTTATTGAACATCCAGTATGGTTGGTTTAGTAATTTTATTTATAGCTTCATAGTCAACAAAACAGCATAAGAATTCTCGAAATAAAACATGAATGGGATTTCTGAATGCAACACTGCGTAACGTCGATGTTCGTAATGTTTGCCATTAATCAGGGGCACGGTCAATAAATTGCGATCGCCTAAATGCGTTGGGTAAGTGTTTGTAGCAATAAAAAGCTTTCCTTTGACTTAAATTATCATTTCTATCTCAAATTTATTTTAACTGGCGAATAAGAAAATATCAGTCAGTCATATATGCCATTCTTCTGTCAAATGCCCTATTTGACGATGTTTTGTTTTTAACTCGATAAACAAAATAGGACAAAATAAAAATTATTTCAATATTATCATATATTATTCTGCAAGCAATCTTTATTTCTGTTGAATTTGAAGCAGAACTAAGTGCAATGTTGTTGCTCTTACAAATTTATCGAATCATTCATAGTGGACTTGCAAAAATGCACAGAACTTTAAACATGTTGCACTTACATGGTTGCCATTTTGCACACTGATTCGCAATGGCTGTTGCTTGCCAAGCTTAACGGTGAGTGGCCATACTACACGAGGTTCATTTGCTAAGGTTCCATCTAAATATTTATTGGTTTAGCCCAGGTAAATGCCATTATCATATTAACAAATTCGTTGTCATTTGCTCGATCCAAATGTTTTGTCGCAAACAGTATTTGTTGAATAGTTGGACAAAATTATGTACCACAAATTGGAAATGAACAAGTGTTAATGGACAACGCAAGTTAATCTTCTTTGTCATTTATCTTAATCATAGCTTTATTTATTTATTTTTAGTTTATTCACTGGTTTGATTGTCTTCTGCATAGTGCATTAATTGAGGACAATATTAAATCAGCATTAAAAGGTAAAATTCAAGTTTCATTTGAAATAATTATGTGTTTTGTGAACCGCAATGCATCATGCTGTTTAATGGCATACATGTAAATGCCATCATACTTAAAGTGACATATTTCAGAATATTATTATTATGGTGGCAGGAACTGCTTATTTAATTTCGTTCAATTAATCACTGATTTTATATGAAATTATTATCTTTAGCATGAATCCTAAATGTAATATTGTTGTGTAAAGATTTCAATGCAAGACAGTTCATCAAAGTTTCATAAAAGAAAATCTAATTCATAGATGACTCGTTAAAATGAAAATGTATTGTAAAAAAATTACAATCAGCCAAAACAAAATGAGTAATTTGGAATATATTTCCTTTTGGTAGTACCTGTACATGTATGCTTTACACACCACTGTGCATTAAAGCTGGATACAGGTTTCAATTTTTGGCTGTTTGTGCAAGACATTTTTATTACTTGCCTACTGACAACAACTGATTTCTTCAATTTCAGCTTGCTTAATACATTTCCACCATTGTCCAGAATTGAAGATGTTCGACATGTGGGCGCATGTAATGGAATTAGTTGTTTAATAAAGCAATGAGCTACTACAAGACGTTTTGAAATTTCACAGGATGATCAAAATACTTGAAATAAACGTTGTTTAAAAGAAGAGTTATTGCTATCTCTTTGTATTTTACTCAAACTTATTTTTCAAAAATGTACAGCGAAGTTTAAAATTTTTTAAAAATAAATGGTAGATGGTAGACGAATATAAGGATGTTAGTAATTAGATTAAAATTCGTTTGATAAAATTGTTAGCATAGAAAGTTTTGACTTTAAGATGAAAAGATAGAGATATTGATTCTGAAGTTACTGTACAGTATATATATATTGTTTACGAAAATGTTCAATGATTTTATAGTTATGAAAAAAAATTATTGAATGCAGGCTCCCATATTTACGCAATTTCTTTTTTTCCAATTCCAGTCAATTCGTGAAAGATATTGAAACTACCTAAATTTTATATTTTTGTAAATGCCGCCATGTGATGTCATAACGAGAATAAGCCTGGAGCGTCATGGTTGCAGTCGATTTAATGAGCTTGTCCCGATTTGGACAGCTTTCATATTTCCAAAAATGGCTGCAGCACGTGCATTGTTAATAGCGGGTATGTTGACCAATTTTGCACAATTTATGCCAGAAATGGAGACTCCTAAAGCATATTTTTAGTTTTTTTCGTTCAATAGTTTAATACGAGTAACACTGAGGTACAAAAGTATTTATAATCGTTGAATAAAAGTGGCACAACTGATTATACGAACTTGACAGTACAATCAGATGCTTTACGAATCGTACTGTGGGCTTCAAATGTGGACTGAGATTTGGGCTCAGTGGTGGCCACTCAAGCAGTCTAACTTGGTTTTCTTGAAACCACATCATTCTCTTGCACGCAGTATGATAAGTAGCATTGTCTTGCTGGAATTTTGCATGATCTAGCTACGTGTGTTAATTGGCTCCAGCACACTTGTAGGTGTCTGAATTCAGTCGACCTTTACCATTAAATGGTCTTTCCACTCCTGCAGATGCCATACAGCTCCAAACCACATACTTGACAGTAGGGATAATACACTCAGACCTGTGTGCTTTCCCAGATCTTATACCACGCAAACATGCCCCCAGGAGGGCCAAACATCTGTGCAGAACATGCAATGACAAATAATGCATTTTCTTATTTGCAGTATTCATTAGAACCCACCTCAACATTGCTTTCATCAAACTATAATATATTTTCCCAGTCCGATGATGTCCAATATCAATGCTTTTTGCCCATGCGAATCGTTTTTTCCAATTTGCCTCAGAAATGAACGGCGTCTTCCTGGGCTTGGAGTTCTTGCAGAACTATTCCCACAAATGCTATCCATCAGAGTGGCAGCTATAGTTTTTGATGTTTAATGACGATCCTTCAGAGCCTGCCGTGCTATCACACGGTCATTTCTGGCACTTGTCTTCCTTTTCCAGCCTCTTCCAGGCATGGTTTTGTCTCTTTGGTGCTACTGTAGGGTTTTATTGTAGTTTGAATAGCACAGCGTGAGCATTTCATTCGAGATGCTATTTGTACTTGTGACAATCTTTCTTCGTGCAATGCAAGTATCGCAGCCCGTTCAGATTCACTCAGTTCCTGTGTTTTAGGCATAGTTTTGATGATAAACTATCCTAGTGCAACATTCACCCAAAAAGAATTTAGAAAATACAAGTTGAAGTTAAATAATCACATTTCTAGTTGCCCACATAATATTGCCACAAACCTGGTTTTGGGAATATTGCATCTTCCCCCTCCCAAATGTTGTACTACCTTTGCAAAAAATGGTTAGAAAACTTCAAAAGGACATCCATGAAAGATAAATGGCTCTGACGATAAATTATAAGCATTTCATTACAAGGAATTCACCAAATTCATAGGGTGCCAAATAAATTTGTCCAAGGCTGAATATGCGACTGTCAGAACCAGCCTAATGGCGGACTGTCGTTTGCGGGGGGAAAAATATAAAGTGTAAATCGATATGGTACTCCACTCATATGCAGTAGGTCTTACGTGAGTGCATGTGTTATTCTGCAGTACCAACTATACTGCTATTAATTTTGTCAATATTGATCAGATATTTTGCACTGCATAGAATTTCCTATACTAGCTCATTTACTGCACTCTTGTTTCAACTAGCTTCAATTTTTTTTGTCCAAACAAGATCAAACTAGTGTATGCTTTTTGTTTATGAACATATAAATATCACGAACATGGTTACACAATATTTGACAAACAACTTGTGTTTTCATCTTCCAAACCAAATAGGCCTACTTACATTGTATAAAATATTGCATTTTGATAAATTTCTTTATCCTATATTGCATTTGTTTGTAATGTTCCTGATGCAGGATGGTAGATGATTTACTGAGTGCTTTTGGCTGAAAACTGGATTTTGTTATTTTGTAAATTTTGTAATGCCAAAGATGAAAATTCCAACTCACTATAACTTTACATTTATTGCAGGTAGAGGAAGTGCTGGGATTTTCATGGATGTCGGTCCCCCTGATTTTAAAGCATTTGAACCTTTTTCTAGGTAAGATAAATATATTAAATATATCCATTTAATAGCTAGGTTTTTGCTTTGAAATATCACCCTTCTTCCTAATACACATTCTAAACATATATGGCTAATCTTTTCATAGTGACATGCTGGGTAATGTTTATTGGACAACATATCGCATTCCAGCTGTTTTTATGTGGTGTGGTCAAAAACAATGCTTCATTGTGGTTGACATTATCTGAAGCTGTTTAAAACAGTTTGCATCTGTTATACATAATTTATATACATGTGTCAGAAAAATGTTGACACCAAGATGTGCAAGTTCATTTTGTAATGCCGGCACCGACGTTCGGGTAGTTGCGCGATTGCATCTCGTCCCTAAATTGTTAGGCCTGCTGCTATATGAAAACGTGCCCAAAGGATAACAAGAATTTATATCAGAATTTAATCTATCTATAATATTTTCTTGACCATGAGCAGTTTCAATCATAAGAAACTATCTTACAATGCTTTTTCTGCTGTGTAGATAATGTTTAATCTCTGCACATCAAAGATCCCTCTTTGGGGTGGAAAAGTTCCCCTAGTAGGCAAACTTCTCAGGCTGAGGTAATTAAGCGTCGCTGGCACATCCCCTGCGGTTGGTGTTTAGCCCTCGTGTAGTATAAATAAGCCAATATTAAAAATTAATAACCAGTCAACCAATTAATGTGTTGTTGATTCTTAGAGAATGTGGAATTTGCAGCTGTGAATCACTTTTAGAATGCAGAAATCCAAATAATGTTGCAGAATATGGACAATATATCACACCTAAGCATTTCTTGCAGATGTGTCTAAAATTTTGTAATTTTAATATTTATACTGTTTTTTTTTTAAAGGGATGCATCTAAGCAAATGCGTGCTCAAGCATTCAGCAAAGATGGAAAATTGTTAGCCTACAGCAATGGTGAAATGTAAGTTTGGTTTATATTGTGTTGTATAGATTTAGGCTTATTGTAATTAATAATGTAACATATAATTATAATTAATCTTTTTTGATGTTGTACAGTTTGGCAGCAGGTGTTTAAAAGAGGACTCTCAGAACTCTGCTAGTCCCATTGTTACTCATTTTTTGGAAATGTGCACCATGTTAATTCACTTATGCTTACTCCAAAAATAGCCATTTGGCCAAGTTTGCATGCCTATACCACCTAATGGCACAGTATACGAAAATACAAGTAGGGACACTCCAATGGCGCTTCCGTCGCCAAAAACACCTAGCGCCCTCATGTGT
>JAQGBX010004744.1:0-14797 GCA_034698745.1 Megaphyllum sjaelandicum | reverse complement strand
AATCGTGTAATATGCCATTCACTTTTTCAACAGGTAGCCTGTTGAAAAAACTGAACGGTGTATTACACGATTTCGGACATCGATTACAGCAACATCTAAGATGATGCCACAAAATCTTTTATCAAGATTAATAATACCAACTTGCGCTTTTAAATTATGCAAGAATGAAGGGTCCCCTTACGGGGGATCCGGGGGTCCCTTTGTAATTTTAAATGGGAAGAGCTAATTTTTTACTTAAAACAAAATAAGTTTTGTCTAAAATAGGTATTTTTTTGGCATCATCTTAGATGTTGCTGTAATCGATGTCCGAAATCGTGTAATATGCCATTCACTTTTTTCAACAGTTTTAGAAAAAACTTATTTTGTTTTAAGCGCAGATTCATAATTTTTTAAAAAAATGGGGGGTCCTATTGAAAATTCCGAAGAGACCCCCGGATCCCCCATAAGGGGACCGGGGGGCCCTTCCTTTTTACGTAAATTAAAAGGCAAGTTGATATTACTATTTTTCATTTTAATAATTTTTACGATGTAGGCCTACTATTTATTTTAAAAGATATAGAACAAATCATGATAGCTGGACCACCCTGTTTACTAATAGTACGTAGAGATCGCGCTGAATTATGCTTGATTTGGGCACAATTCAGTGGTTATCACAAATATGCGAAATTAATTTTGAAGAGCCAAGCCACGTGACGAAATTCTGAATATTCTTTGGTTTAACGAATTGCAAAAGTTTATTCCGATTCTGTGAAACGAAAAATTAAACTATGTAGCAAACATTGACCTCGATCTTAATCTGCTAGCTTTTACGGCCGTACTAGTCGTCACAGTACAAAAAAATCAATTATTACGATGTTATGTTGTCGAAGGATTGCACTTGATTGGACCAAGGAATGGGCCAACTAATTTTTAAAAAAAAACAACCAAAAAAACAATCAAGTTGCTGGATTTGATCACGTGGCTTAGCTATTATCTCAAAAATTTACCTCCTCGTGCAGAAATGTGAATAATTTTGTGATAGGAATTGCCTGACCGACTCTTATAACATGCACAGAATCTTGACAAGTTATACAGGGTTATTCCAAACGAAATTTGAAAAATATAAACAGTTAAATATGACACGAAAATAAAGGGAAAAAGTCCACGTTTAAAACGTGCACTCGCAAATTTTGCTTTAAATGCCTATAGGTGGCAACATGAACCTGATATTCAACATATCGGCAATATGTGATACGAGGATCTCACATTAAAAATTTGTGTTTGTATGATTAAAAACTTGGACATTTTCACTTTCTCTTCATGTGTATTTTACTATTGTATCTGTAATACTTTACAAAATATATCTTTTTAAAACCCGGTGATTCTTTTATAATAGCCCTGTACATTGACAGATAACAATTTCATTTTGTCACGTGTTCAAGAAGTGGCATTGAAATTGATGAATTTGACGTAATATTTGACCTGTAGATCATGGAATACTACAAAATCTCCGATAACGTTTAGTTTCTTGTCAAAAGGTCATGTAAATTGAAAAATGACCGAAATGGCAACTTATTTTGTTGCCCTAGCAAAGTTCTGCATATTCTCTGAGTAACCTTACTGTTTACCTTAAACTACTGCTACTTTTAAAGTTCGCCATTACATTTACAAAAATTCTACTTGGCAAGAATCCCAAATCAAATATGTCGCCTTTGGATTGCTCCCTCAACTTTTCTGATTTGTTAAGGAAGGTAATAAAAAGTTGTTAAATTATAATTGATAGCCTGGAAAAAATGTAACCATTTTCTGAATACTAAAACCCAACAATTTACCTATAAGGTAAATACTACTTCAAAAAATGTATAGTTATTAATATTATAAAGTGCTGGTATGTCCGATTGAACAGTTAATTTTTTATTGAAATAACTTATTCACGAGAATGAATTGGTCAACCTATAGTACTTCTGTCTGAAAATTTCCTTTAATATTGTTTGTCACAAGTAATATTTTTCAAGTTTATCATTTCCATATGGGGACGGCTATATCGTGTCCATTAATCTAATTCAGGTGGTACCCGGCTATTACAATGGGAAAAGTTATTCTACAATGTTTCTTTTTAAAAGAAGGATTTCAACTTCCGCATTTCTTTTCCCTCATTGACGTAAGGCTCGTCAGGATGGCCCTATTATTTTTATAATGTACATTGTATTTACAAAGCTGTAATTACCAAGACTATAATCGAACACTCAAAAAGTGTCGCAATGTATTCTTGCAATTTTTTTTATTACAATTTTGAAATTGTGTTGAGAAGGGTAAAGTAAATCTTGATAAATATATGCAAATAATTTGATAAAATGCAATTGTGTATTAAAATTTCTACTTTAGCGGTTATAGACCATGTTAAAGAAACCACGATATAATTATATGACTTTCAAAATTTAAAACAAATGGTGTGATAGAAAAAAAAAACATGTATATGAAGACTTTAAAATTTGAATAATTTTATTCCTATTTTGCTTCTAATGCACCTTTTCTATATTTCATCTTCATAATGATAGAATTAATAAAGTTTTACATTTTTTGGTAATCTATGGAAGTAGAATTTCAAGCCATTGTTTTTTAATTACAGACTTTGAACTGATGATGGACAAAACGCAAGATGGTGCTACAACCAATTCAAGAGTGGAAAGGGTTGACAAAACTGCTGCCCCATGGAGCAAGTTCGAAATGGCTCACAAAATGGCCGCTGATGGCAGATACGAAACTTCGCCAAATCCTGTCCCGTCTTCCAGTGTTGGACACGAATGCTCTATTCAAGAATATGAGATTCTGAAAGACAACCTTCTGCTTTATAACCACGCCAAGTTGATGGACAGCGGAGATGATAGCGAAAAGAGGAAAAATGAAGGTATGTTTCAATGTGGTTATCGTGGTCAGCAATGAAAGTTTCTCCAGGCAGAAATTTAAATTTTCTGAAATTTGTAAAGGTTATTAGCACCACTTCAGAATTTCTCAATCCTTCATTACCATCGCTGAAATTATACAATGAAAATATCTTTGAAAGAACGAATTGTGAGGCATAAACTTCGACCATGGTTGTTTATAATTTCTTGATTAATATTAAAAATACAGGGTTAATTAACATGCCTGGACGAAAGAAAATGATGTTACAAATGTTAGCATGTCTGAAACTGAGATGATAGCAAAATGTTAGATTTTTTATTAATTCGTTTTTATAAAAAGAAGTGGTATTGTAAATAACTTATGAAAAATGTAAAATTGTACCTGGTTTTGTGTTGTTGATAGATTTATATGCTACAATACGGGTTTTTTTCTGTCTAAAAAATTTTTTTTTCAAATTTTCGCTTCGCACTTACTCGCTTGCATGTAAATTCTGAACAATTCTCTAACTGTCGTTCACGACTAAAAACAACAAAACATTTATTGGAATTACTTTTATTTAACTTTGACCAATTTCAAAAGAATTTTTCACTCCATTTTGTTGATGAAAATACTTTTATTTCATATCGATGTCTCTTGGACTTTGCAATACTTTAGACCATACATGTATTATGTATGAATCATAACAGTATATGTTCCAATTTCTTATTTTGAAACATATTCTGCAGAAATCATGATAAATGGCGCTGATATTTCTTCGGATGTTTAATTCCAAAGTATACGTATTTGCTCCTAGACCGCACTTAGGGGACATTCAACAAATACTGTACATCCTCAGGTATAGTGGTAGGAGGGGATAGGTAGGGTCTCGGACACAATGTGGACAGTGGGAGGAAGGAAGGAATGAACAACTCGGACGTCCATTTAATAAAAAATGCTAAATAAAATATGTTCCCAAAGCAAAAGGGAAATTGAGCGCAATGTCTCATAGGTGATGTGTTAGAAATTGCAACAGTCATTATATAGAGTACACCTAGAACTGGAAAATCTGGAACTTAAAAGCTCAGGGCCCAGTCGCAAACTTTAAAATTTTCCCTGCACAAATTTGCAAATTTTTCATTTTTCTCGAGAATAAATTTGCAAAATTTTCAACCTTTTTCGAGGTCTTCTTTACTAATTTTCCTCTTTTTCTTGATGACAAATTTGAACAAATTTCCAAGTTTTCCCGAGGACAAATTTGCAACATTTTCCACATTTTCCAAAGTACAAATCTTCAACATTTTCAACTGTTTTCAAGTGCAAATTTGTAAAATTTTCAACAGTTTGCGAGGAGAAATTTGCAAAATTTCCAACAGATTATGAGGACAAATTGGCAAAATTCTCAACCTTTTTAGCGTAAGTACAAAATTCACGTTTTCCGAGTAGAAATTTGCTTAACTTTCAAGATTTTCCAAGTACAATGTTTAAGACGTCCGAATATGGGGAGGAAGGGTGGAAAGGCCCTTGATTCACCGGACACAATGTGAACAGGGGATAGGGGAGAGTCCAATTTTAAAGAAATTTATAGGACGTCCTTATTGAATGGCTCCTTATTTATGCTCCAGAAACGTCTAAATTTATCTTTGCTTTTGTCATCTTGCATGTGATCTACAGCGTGCTAACAGCTGTGCTTTGTTGAAATACGTTTCATTAAGTTTCACAATTTTCACGCCTCAACATTCTTAATAATGTCCACTTTAAATGGCGAAATTCCTCCCTGCCATTTCTTGCCAAGCGACGAAGAGTAAGCTATTCCTCAAATTATCGTTTGCCAAAGATGCTTCATCCGAAGTGTTATTTGCTCAACTTTGATCGCAAATCACATTTTCATCTGGGTTTAATATTACTCATGCGCCGCATTACATAATAATTACGCGTTTACGTTGTAAATGTCGTTTCATAGCCCCCCAATTGTGCGTCCGCGGAAATTTATGCCCGGAATAATATCCGACATTAATTAGCATTAGGCTCCCTTCCATTGATATTTTCTCATCCGAATGCAAGCTGGGTTATATTTGCAATCTGAAACCCGTTAATTAAACTTCGATGGAGAAATTGATACTCCTCACCCTCCCCGGGGGACACTCCGGTAATAATGCTGCGGGCGAATTTTGGAAAATAAGCGGGTTTAATCCCGCGGCCCCGCGCATATTAGGCATGGTTTGGGAAAAAATGCAGACATTGTTGATGAAATGCAAATATTAATTACCTTGATAAATCTGGGTCACGTTTTAATGGATATGGGCACTTGTTTGATTAGCACTGACATGCAAAATGCATTTGGGTTCGGGGAGTTCAATTAAGAATTCTTCGTTGCCCTTAACCATAGATGAGCCTGGCAAAGAAGTAAAACCCTTTCAGAGAGCGAACGCGTCTTTCGTATTTGCTGTTACAGAGTGCAAGAATGTGAGTCGTATAGTTCAGTATTATGAAAATTCTGACAAAACGTGAGTTCAACAATAAGAACTAAATACAGTAGAACCTGTTTAGGGTAACCAAAAAAAAATCACAAGACCAAAAAGGACCTAACCATCATGTCCATATGCATTACATATAGTACATTTATTGGCTTATTGCACATTTGTGAATTGAAAGAAAAAATTATCAAGTTTTCCTTGTTTTAAATGCTTTTTGCTTCTTATGATCATGTTTTCAGTGATTTTTTTGATCTGAAATACATGATTTGCTGAATTATTTGTGGTCTAATCTGGCAAGCCCTAATTTCTCTAAAGTTCCTGCTTAGATATTTCCTAGAGGCTAGATACATTGACTGAATTATTTGAGAATCACTAGGATTAAAGAAGTATGTAAGGTGACTCATCTGCTATCTGGCCACTTTTTAAGGTACTGTACATTGGCAATGTAAAAATTGCAAAAATAGACAACACACACTGGTCACTGTACACAATAGGCAGGTGGTCACTGGTCACTATACAGAGAATTTTTAAGAAGGAAATGTACACTACAGTAAAACCTGGAAAAGTGACCACCTTCGAATGGTGGCCACCTGCTTATGTTGACCACTTTTTAGTGCTTTTTTTTTTCTAGTGAACATTTCATTCATAGAAATTGTCTGTATAGAGACCAGTGACCAGTGTGTGTTGTCTTTCATTGCCGTTTTTACATTGCTAATGTACAGTAAAAAATGACTAGATAACAGATGAGTCACGTTAAATATGATGATTCTATACTTTTTTGGTTTTTTACTACATGTTTAAGTGCAGTATACATGTTCATTATTTTAATTTAATTGAGGCAATCTTTGTGTAGTTACCATCTGAGTACAGTGACCAACATAGCATTTTTTTGGTGGTCAATCTTGAAAGGTTTTACTGTATAAATTACATGTATAATACACTAAAAGTGGTCAACATAAGCAGATGATCGCATTTAAGGTAGTTATTTCTCCAGGTTTTACTGTGTTTAACTACAACATAATATACGAAATACATAAGCCACGAAGGCACAAGGTTTAAACTCTTCACCCACGTGTTGAGCACACACTCCAAAACACGTCCGCAGTCCAGGTATCAGGCATCAAGTAGAAGTAGGTACGCCATGCTGGACCCCACACAACAGGTGATCAGTGATGTGTCCTTGCACTCCTGTGGCCTAGTGCGCAACTTGAACACCCGCATTTCAGAAATGCGGATATCGTGTGCAATGAAGGAATTGTGTGCCTCTTAAAATGAGTCAAACCTTGTAAACGTGCAAGTAATGCTGGTCTGCATGCATTTAAAGTTTTCATGACAGTTTCTAAAAAAAGTTGATTTTTTAAGAAAATAAGAAAAATTTGCCATTTGTCAATAGCAAATGGCAAAATTCTTTTGATTAATATTACTGCTTTTGAATTATTTTTAAGTTTAATGTAGAAACTTGGATATTGCTTCTCCTTTAAGTTTGTGAAGATCTTTATTTTTTTTACAAATGCAAAATAAAACGTAACATGGTTCTTGAAATGAATTCACTGGCTATCTTAAGTGCATGTTTGCTTCAATTTATCTCATTAATTTAAATTAAAAAAAAATAAACGAGAACTTTTTGTCAAACAATTGTGTATTTAAATACACTATACATTGTACAAGAATAATGTACATGTATAAACGGCATGCATTTACATTGTATTGGGTCAGTTACCTTATAACACATATTCCGTAACAAAATATTTTACAAAACCTACCAAGGACCTAAAGTTAAATGTTTTTTTTTTAAATATATATTACTAAATAACTGTGTAAATATATTTTATATAACAGAAAAACAACGTTTTAAATGTATGTCAATATATTTTCATTTAGATGCTGAATAAGCTAATAGGCGAGTTTTTACAATTATTTGATGTTAGTTTGCATGCGTTTTACACAAAAAATATACATTCAATACTGTATCAGATACCTATTTTACCATTTTTGGAAAGAATATTACAGTTACCGAATATGAAGTTATGTGTTTTAAAACCAGTTTATTTTCATTATTTTAGATAAGGAATATTTGGTCAGTATTATGTTTAGCCATTATGACCAAAACAACAACGGAGTGCTGGAAAGAGATGAGCTGACCACTGTGGCTAAGAATGAGCACCTCGACCAGCTGTCCAACATGTGTACTTTGGCAGATTTGGTCACTTTCGACGATTCGGATAAAGATGGCCGCATTAACATTAATGAATTTTATACAGCATTTAGTAAGTTATACAGTAAGTCGAAATGCTTTGCCTTCTAACTGGACAATGTTCTGAGTGAAGCTTTGTAAAAGCATGTCAGAGGATTTCTTTACTAATTTTTAAGAGATTGGCCATTTTTGTGGTTTTATATGGGGTTTATCACTACTTTGTATTGGCTTTCATTTGGTCCTTAATTTCGGCATGATTGTGAGGATTTTGGCTTCTTTACAAGCGTTTGAGTTCTCGTTATATTTACACATACTTGCCAATTTTCCAGTTAGCGAACTTCATTCGACCATGTTGTTAATTGTGTCATGTCTTGTTTACAGGCGTGTCCATGGTTTCCCTGGACAAAGCTCTAGAAATCAACCACGTGATAGCTCACGTGGGGGACAACGTGGAGATCAAATGTGACGTAACTGGAACGCCCCCGCCACCAATCGTTTGGCGTAGAAATGAAGTGGATTTATCCACACTTATAGAAGATGATGTCAAGGTAGTCTTTAACTTTCTACATTTAAGAAACGAAAATGTAATGAAAATTCCTTTGACGAAAAGAAAAGTTGATTATTTAAAAAAAATCGAAAAACTTAATGCATCGGTTATATTACATTACAGAATATTTTATAGTTTTATTACTTTACATTAAATTATATATCTACATTTGACGTTTTTAATTTCTATTAATCACTTTACTTTTATGAAAATAATTGAGATTAGAGTTGCAAAGGAATTAAATGTACATGTTTCAAGTTTCAATTGTTTACCCCGCAGTCAGTCCATGGTAGAATATGTTCCCAATATGTTCCCTCACTGTACAAATCTTCCCTGAAAAGTTAGTCTAATATTAATGTAAATAAATAAAATAAAATTTGTCTAAATAATTTGCTTTACAACTGATAATCGTAAATAAATTACATGTATTCGAACATCTAACATGGTTTTGGGTAATAGAAAATCTAGATTTTCAATTTTATTCCAGTTTTTTTTTTTTTTGGCGTTGGAATAGAAGGAAAATTAGAATTTGAATAGCGTTTATTAGAGTGCATTAAAATTAACAAAAATTGAATTTAAAATGAAGTATTTTCTTATGGATGCCATTTGGAAGTATAAAGAAATCTTAATTTTTTCATTTCTATCTAATGAAGATGAGTGAGTCTATCTTGATTTTTAAAGGCTTTATAAACCCTGTACTTGCCTTAGTTAAACTTAATTTGTTTTATGGTAATTTGTCGTTTGTAATTTTACTTGCATTTCTAATTTTAAATTGTTCTTTGTTTTTTTAAAAGAAATATTCTTTGAGCTTAGATATTTTTGCACAGTTTTTCTGAAAAAAAAGTAATAATATTTAGATAGAACTCTGAATAAATTATATAAAACGTACTTTGTGTGTATTGTTTAAATAAATTCTTAGTGGATGGAGAGTAGTCACATACAAATTATGCATCGTACATTACAGTATATCAGGGTTTTATTTATAAATTAGATCGTTTGCTTTTTCATCATGTAAACTTATTTGCTTTAATAAGTCATTTGATTATCTTATATTAACAGGTATTTGTCGACGGAACCTTGTATTTAACCCGAGTTCAGTTGATCCATGCTGGAAATTATTCTTGCCATGCTCAAAGAAATAAAGATGTTATCCAGACTCATCTTCTACACGTGGAAAGTAAGTGACAATTAATTCGGAGTAATTAGTTTAAACGCAGTAATGATGAAACAAATGTATATCTTTCGAAATTATGGTATTTTCATTTAATGGAGAAAAAACGTATCTTTATTTACCAAGATTTCCTATATTCACTTTGGGTAAAAGCGAGCTTTTTATAACTGCGATTAGAAAGTTTTTTATATTTGATTTTGACTTATTTTATGTATTCTATTTAACTTAGTAATACAATATTAGAATCATGCTAGTAATAATACAGACGGACACAGAATTTTTCAATTGTGGCCAGCAGACGTTTTTGTCATAGCATGGCTCTTTAAGTGCCCAGAGCTATAATTGATATACGATTTGTGGTTTAGACATTTTCAATTACAGTATTTTTATCCAGGTTGTTACCCATGCAGAAAATTCCACTTTTATTTTATCCAATTTATCTTGAACCAAAGTTTAACTTACCGATATTTCAAATAACATTTTGTAGTTTTTCCTGTAAAACGAGTTATTTGGTTGTTTTTGCCCTGCCAGACTTGCTTTGCTGCCAAATTGCTGGAAAACAGCTTTGCAGGAAAGCTGCTCCGGAATAATTATTGAACCGTGAGCAATACCCTTTTCAATGAAATTCACTTCATGTAAACCACATAAACACATTTTTCTAATATTTATAGAGCTTTCAGTTTGGTAAGGCAGACATCGAAAAGTGTGTAACCATTTTTAACTTCAGACTTCTTTTTGTGGCATTGTAAGGTTACTAAGGTAGATGTTATGCAATTATCTCTTCGTGACTACTCAAAAGTTTCCATTTTTTGTATTTTATTATAATACTATAGGCACTAGTATATGGCACTAGTGGTCAAATAAGTCCATTGAAATTGTCTATTTTTAAACCTCAATAAACATGTATATATTTGAAAACTATAATTAGTATGTTATGTTTTACGAGTAATAATGGTTATTATTATTTCAATTTCTAACACGAATAATAAGACAGTATGTGCAGAATACATTGAAAAGAAATGCATTTGAAATTGCTTTGAAATGTGCTAAAGTTTTTTAGTCTATACATACTCTCAAGTGCGTTATGAAATTCTTTTTTTTCAATTTGGTTCATCACATTTGTGCCCTAAATTTTGTAATTTGTTATAATCCTAAATGCACTGTTTCTACAGAATTTTGTAGCTCATTGGAAATGTGGTTTTCAACATTCCTTAATGCCTTTTCAGCAATGCCTCAGGTGCGTGTTATGCCAAAAATCCAATCTCGTAAACCAGGAGAGGATGCCAACATTGAGTGCCGGGCCAATGGCGTGCCCTTACCCACTGTCCAGTGGTTGAAAAATGATGAGGAACTTAAAATATTTAGCCAGAAGTACTATGTTATCGGTGAGCTTGTTGAAATACATCAGAAATTGCTAAATTATCTTGATTATTGTTACAACGTGGCTCAATTGGTGTACGCTGCTCTGTCTTAATAGTAATCTAAAAATTTCTAATAATTGTCAAACTTTGGGAGGATAATTTACGTATAAAAATGATAGCAAAACGTCCTTTTCTGAACCGTCTATTACTGAATTTAGTCTATTTTTGGTTCATGTTGGCTGTCTTCCGGCATAATTTCATCAAAATTATTCCAGAAGAGACTGTTAATGCTTTATTTTTGGATATACATGTAGTTTCTTAGTTTTAATGTAAGGAGGCACAAAACCCTCCAGATTTTAAAAAAATCGATTGTGTGAGGTATCGGAAGTGTAAAGAAGAACGGTCATTTATATGCAGTTCAAATACGACACAGACTTTTTGCAAGTTTTTTGATTTTCAACTTTTTAAGTATTATACAAAATGTTTTATATAGGTAATGGAACTGCACTGAGTATTAAGAAAATAATCTACAGTGATACTGGAGCTTACATGTGTGTGGCCAGTAATTCGGCTGGAACAGTTCGTGATATTTCATCCTTGGTGGTGCAAGACGATCCGACACCAAGTAAGAATATTATCCATGGTAAATGTCGTTCTTTTAATTTTTTTAATTTGTTTATTGATATTTTAAGTTTTTGTGTTGTGCGTCTTTGTTTTTATGGGTGTTATATTATGGGATGCTATATGTAGTAGCCTAAATTAAGTTCTCAAATTCTATACTGTACCTCTCATGCTAAGATTGTATATGATTGAATATTTTTTTAACCAGGAAGTTGGAGTCATCTGTCTTCCCCTATTTATGTTAAATACATGTAATTCTAAACTCCTTTGTTCGTTTTTATAAAAAATATATGGTAAAATCACAAGCTGCCACGTTTAAATTCGAAAAATCGCTGCTTGCCTTTTTTCTCACTTGATGTTGAATTCTTTTTATGTTATTTTATTAAATCTACGTGTACAATATTCCGGGTGATCACAAATCTTTATCCCTTATCCCCAAATAACACACCATTAAGGGGTACATGTACGACAAATCCGTTTTTGCCCTTGAATAGGAAGTCATCAGTGCGCTATCCAATGGTGCAAGATCATTTCACCTTTGACCATTGTCTCAAGGTGATTCAGACAGGAAGTATCCAAAGGACCCAAAATAGACATATGGTCCCAATTTGAAAGTTGCAGAGCATGTAGATTTTAGTGTAAATCCATTGTTGCCCCAAAATAATTGCCCAATAAAAAGTGAAAAACTCTTATTGGAGAGCATGGTGCTACTGGCAGGTGTTCTTTCCTAGTTCGTTTTATAAAGAAACAACTTTGATGGGACCTTGAGGAATATTGTAATATACGCTGGTAATTAATTGCTCTTTGTTTGTTCACTTTCAGCGGCACCCACAGAGGAACTTCGCTTTTTCGTGTTCCACGACTGGGGAATTTCCGTTTATGAACCAACAACCTGCCGCCTGTACCATCAGATTCAAGGCACTGACATCATCCCTGGTACCCAGGAATACGTGTGTGGAGACAAGGGCGTCAACTGCAGCTGGGGCAGGGCCATCAACGTAGCTGACCGTTACATTTACGCTTCTCAGCCCAACAAGGATAGGGTTCTTATCATAAGCAAAGTGCAGATGGTTGTGGTTGACGTAAGTTTTTTTTCACTTGGTTTCGCTCAATGGATCCCTTTGTATTAAAAGTTTTTACAATATACAACAATATTTACTCACGAAGGTCACAGTAAAGTGACGTATGAATACTGAAGTTAACGGTGTTAAAGGATAATGATAGGATGGTAATGATTTTATCTTTCATAAATAAAAAGTAATAGTTAGAGAGAAAAAAGTAAACATTTTAGTGTCATCTAGGGTGGTTAGTCTCAGTCAGGTCGAGGTAGCTGTCACAGACTTTTGACTTTCGGAATGGCCTCGATGTACTCATTCAGGCTGTACATTGGGTTAAGGATTAGGAAGCAGCGAATTAAGTTTGTACTTAAAGCTGGCATAAGAGACATTAGTTTGGCAAACTGCTGGAATCGAGCTTGATGCCACAGCATTCAGCCGATTTGAAGTATTTTGGCGATTTGCCATGTTGTAGGTGGACATTGGTTCCATGTCTGGTGTAGTGCTTATGGACTTGCTGACTTGTTGCCAGGGTATTTGAGAGGATGCGTCCGTGTATCCAGGTAGCCATGTTGTATGTAATCATGGATGGAAGGGGCATGAGCTTCAGGCTAATAAAGGCTTGCCTGCAAATTCTTGCTGGGGAATGCCCATAACTGTTCTGACGGAACATTTCTGGAGGACCAGAAGCCTTTTAATGTTCTGCTTTGTAGTTGTGCCCCAGGCGAGGATCCCTTACTGTAGATGGGCTGGAGCTAGGGAGTATTAAGAACGTAGCAGGCAGACTTCCCATCTTATTTGTTGCAGAGCATAGATACCGCTGGTGATTTTGTTGGCAATACTGTCGATCTGTTTGCTTCAGGTGTCCCTACCCACTGTAATCAGGAGACTGAGGTATTTGATGGTGGTGTCATCCTGGCAGTTGAAGGCTAGAATTTCGATTTTCTTCCGATTCAGTGACAGGTCGTTTGCAGCACTTCAGTTGGCGATGCCATTGTGGCTACCCTTAATGGCTTCAGCTGTGTCGGTTTGCCACTCAATAAGGGAGCAAACTTCATCAGCACAGAGAGTGATGTGTTGTGGTGAGTCGAGTAGGAGGTCGTTGATGAAAATAACGAAGAGGAGAGGGCCCAGAATCTAAATATTCTGAAATATTTAATCTTTAAGGAATTTATTGAACCAATTTAATGGCGTTTGATTAAGTTATTTGAAAATCCTAAGGATTATTTGGAATCTGCTTGTATTTAATAAACTGCATTTGGAGGATTTTTCGAGTATGTTATCGAAATTGTTTCAACTTTTTTTAAAATTATCCAGGAAATTTATTTCCAAACCGTCATCAAAGGATAATCATGATTGTATGAAACAATCTTTCAAATACGCCTCTGATTTTATATTGTTAGGTCATTATTGTTGATTTCAATTTTTTTTCCAAAGTATCAACTTGCTCATCAAAGTCAGCACTGGTAAAATTTCATAATTGGAAAGAAATGTTTGGTGAACTTAGATTTGCTTAATTTTCAGGTCGTGGTCACTGACAAGTTTCCAGTGGAATTGCATTACGTACCACATTTAGACCAAGTATGGCTTCTTTGCTGGAGGTCTTTAGACGACAAGGGCACTAAAACCATTCAGATCATCCGCGATTCAAGCCAAAAGAAAAAGCACCACACTGTACACCCTGAACCAGTGGATGGTCATTTCGACTTGGTCAGCGATTTATTCGTTCCGGACACTCAAGATACTGGACACAAATTTCGTTATGGTTATGCTGTTCACACCAATCAGCGGGGAATGTACAAAGTTGATTTGGCTGCAATGAAATATGTCCGGACAGTGGACCTAACGCCATACAATTGCGTACCAAAAGGCGTAACATTTTCGTCCATTGGTGAGTATGTCACACGTTTTTAAATATCAAATGATCAAAAATAAAGCGTCAGGGGCCATTCAAAACGGACGTCCGCAAAATTTCCACAAAGCTGAACTCTCCCGGCGTTACCTTCTGTTCGCATTGTGTCCTGTCAATCAGGACACATTTCTCACCAATTCGGACGTCCGGAACTCGAAAACAAATTCCAGTTCAAATTTCACACACCAGATCTTTAAAATTAGTTCTGGAGTGCAAAATATATCTGAAATCAGCGCAAAGATTGAAATTGTACATGTCGTCACAGATTAAAGAAAAGCTTTTTTATAAATATATTTGTTATATATGGAACATACATGTACATTGAAATTGTCCCAATTCCATATATATATATATTTCATATATGTGCATATATTTTTTTCGACAAATATATGTTTACTATATTACAGATTATGTAATATATTATCCATATGTTGATACAAAATAAATTATATGTGCAATGTATGGAAAATATATGCACATCTATGTAATATAGATGGAATTGGGCCAATTTAAGTATATGTTCCATATACAGGGTGATTCATAAGTCCATCACCACTCAATTTTTTTTCTTAACCGTTCGAGATATGAAAAATCTGCTTG
>JAQGBX010004743.1:0-14798 GCA_034698745.1 Megaphyllum sjaelandicum | reverse complement strand
CATTGCATGGGGTTCTCCCAGTAGCGACTCCTAGTGAGTACCCGACTTAAAGGGAATGCTACACGTCATAGTCATAGCCATGTGCCATGGCCACGTGCCCATATTTTTCAAATTTTGCTAATGTGCCAAGTCGAATTTGCCTTAATTTGATTTCAAATTTCCATTCGATTCCATAGACGAAGATAAAATCCGGTCATGGCCTCATTTAAAGACGCCAAGTCTGAAGAACATACTGCCGAAGTAGGTTGCGTTTATATATTTATTTTTATTGATTTTATATCTTTAAGTCCATTATTTTTTTGCTAGGGCTTCAGAACTTCAGAACTAGCCTGTTTCTCTACAAAAATGCATTCAAAATTAATCGTATGCGCGCTGGGACTCTGAGAGAAATTATTTCTGGGGGTGCAATGTTTCTTCCTTATGACAAAAAATTGGCTAGAAGTTTCTAAGTAGGGTTTTGAATTTTTTTTTTAATATTTTCAATTGTTCACGTTTATTAATTTTGGAAAATTTTACAAATATTTTCTTAATTGGAAAACGACTGTTGAAAATTGTAAAATTTTATATCTAATAGGAAAAAAATGTAAACTTTTTACAAATTTGAACTCGGAATGAGTGCAAAATGAGTGAAGAGTTTTTCGACATGGTTCGTACCCGAACGCCTGTAGCTTGCAAGTTCATAGATAAAATTTCGACAGACCAGAACTTATTTTTGAAATAAGAAGAAAGGAACTAAAACTGGTTTTAAGTTTGGAGACTTGTTTTCTAGAAAGTAATAAGTTTGGAGTTATCATTTGCCATTAAATTCGTAAATCCGCAAATGATGTACGGGAGAGAGGTGTAATGGGACCATGAGTGTGTTTTTTTTTTTAAAAAAACCCACTTCAAACAGGATTAATTTGATAGTTGTGTGCCTTAGTGGTCTATATACCGGTATGCATGTAAATCACGTAACTTTTAGACTCAACCAGTATAAATTTTAGGAAGGAATTGCATGATAGCATTTTTTTCTTCGATTTTTGCTTCTTTTCTTCTAACCAAGTAGCTAGGATTCAATTTATGGTAAGTAATGATGCGTTTTAATAGGTTTGTGTGACATTTTCATATTGACTGTAAACGGTATAGACTGGACTACTACATCACTTAATGAAATTTAAAATTTCGAATATTCGGGGAGAAATAAATCGTTTTCTCGATGCACTTAATTTGGGGTAATCAGGCCTATAGCCCAATCACCATATTAGAAAATTCTGTTTCATATTTTATGAATATTTTTAATTATTTTTTTAAAATGCAGTAGCCTACATTGTTTTTATGTAAAATACAAATTAAACATGAATATATTTCTACTTCTTTGCTAAAGATGTGGCAAACATATAAAAACAAAACCAAAAAGTCATCTTGGAACAAATTTTTTTTTCAAAGTGTCATTAATGCTATTGGTTTTAATTGTTTTTATGGTTTTTTAAGTATTTGAAAATTATATAGCCGTTTTTAACATTAAAATTTACTATTGACTCTTCATGGGTAATGCATGGGACCAAGTGTATGGCCTTATTACCCTGAAACAATGGGTAATGGGGCCAAGACATGCATTGTACAAAAAGCATTATTCCTCTGTAAATACACAACAATTTAAGGGGGTTTGTGATCTAACTGAAAGACCAGTTACAAAAGAAGCTTTCTGTGTATTTATCAGCATAAAAATGCTCCTATTTAACACGCTAGATGAAATTATCTCTTGGGGTGCCCTTATTACCCCTTTCTCCCCTAAGCGCAAAGGCATTGCATTTTCGGATCTTGGCGCCAATCCTCCATTGTTATCGACTTATCCCTTAAGGGCCGTCCATACTTTATGTGGGCCCATTTGTACCACTTTTTTTACTCCCCTCCCCCCTTCTATGGTGCTTGAAACCATCGAAGGACAAAAAATTAAGTTTTTAAATCTATTTTTAATTTCTCGTTATTTGCCTTAATTCGTTGTTAGATATGAAAAAAATGTTTATTTTAACGCTTTAAAGCTGCTACACTTTCGAAAACTTTCCGTGGGAAAATATCCACCTGAACATCCTCCGATTTGAAAGTATACTGGGTGCAGCGTTTACTCACCACTTCCGTCACTAGTATAAATCTTCCTCGTTTATTTATCATTTGCTTTAAAATTTCGTCAAAACGAAATTGATATCAACTTCGCTTCTCTTATTCGAGGATATTTCACATAAGCAAATAAAAATCAGACTGTTAATATTTAACAAAACGAGATGAAAATGCGTCAACCATGCAATCACGTTTCAAGGAAATAAAAACACAAATAGTTCTGATAAGAATTTCATTTACGCGTTTATTAAGTGGAACTGTTACGACTTCTGCAGTGTTGCATCGAAGCAACGAGATAGCTTTTTAAAGAATTTTTGAAATTAAAAAAAAACTTGCAATCCAGCTAGTAGGTGAGTTATATTTTTATCAAATAAATATGGCATATGATACTTTTAAGAAGTTAATATATATATATATATATATATATACATGAAATATTTCAAACATACTTAGGTCGAAACATCGTAAGATTTTACAAAAATGTACTTTTTATATTTCATTGTTTTAGTTTATAAATTCGTCACAACTTATTAAAAATCCAAATTAATTTTATCTGATACAAATTCTGGTTAATATTCATTAAAAAGAAAATATATGTTTTACTTATGTTAAGTAAATTAGTACCGTTTTTGGTCATTCTTATGAAACGAGGACATAAAGTTCTTAGGATAAAATATGGTTAAAATTTAGTCAATTTAGGGTACATACTGTATTAATGTACATTAAGTTCACTAACATTCAATAAGGGAAATTTGAAAGATTATTACGTAAATTTTCCATCTTAAAAGAGCTGTGCAATGAAGCTAGACCTTTTTTATCGAGTTGTAGTATCAACTTTTGGAAAGAGAACTTTCCAATTGTGCGTCAGTTTGGACTAGTCATGGAAAATTCTGTTTACCTGTATTTAATTATTTCTGTTCCTTATATTGAAATTTGTATATTTTAAATTGGAAATTGGAGATGCATTTTTATTAAACTTATCAATTGTTTTCAAAAAACATTCCAAACCAAGTATAAAAATACTACGAAATTTTTCAATGAAGTAACCAAAGCTCAATTTGACCCTATTTTCAAAAACGATATATTTATCACAAATACTAAAATTTCTGAGTAACAGAAGACAAACACAAGAGGCACTTTATATCCTTAAATTTGTTTCCAGAAATATCGTCACTCGTTGTTTATGAACATAATTCCTTCGCAAATATTATTTCCGTGAGATATTTCCAGAATAGAAAATCATCCTATTCTGAGTAACTTATTTCTGGAAACAAACTAAAGTAACTGGTTTTACAGTCGAATCACAAATGTTTCGTTCTGATGTCAAGCCAATTAGGAAAAACATATTAGATTTTAGAATTAGTAGTGTTGTCAAGTTAGCTTACCTAGATTTATCTTTCAAACAGTGCTGTCATAGTCATTAGGGATTTACGAGATTTACTTTAATAATATATTCGAAAATACGTCGCACAACAAGAAATGTCTCAGGTCAAATAAATTGCGTGCAATTTGCTGGCAATTTATTTCCGAGTATATTCTTATCTTTTAAAATGTATAGTATATGGTAAAATAACCACGATACTCTAGATATTTCTCAAAAGCTGATAATAATTAAGATATATATTATTCAGTTTCTTTATTTATAAGGTAACATTTTTTTTATTTGAAGGCGTGTTGATCAAAACTTAGTTACATATCTATAAAGGCATTTTAAGAAATGGCATCTGCGACAGAAAACTTTGATATTTGCAGTAAGTTTTAGCATTCGTTTAAATTTTATTTTGTTTATATTATGTGAAGCTATATTCTTGACGATTTAATAGAAACCCTTTTTGAAGAAGTCGATGATATTACGTTTGTTGACGATGAGAAAACGTTGAAAAATTACATTTGCGTTGCTTGCGGTTACGTGGCCATCAGCCATTGCTTCGCAAACTGCAGTGATGTCTTCTGCACCAGATGCTACCAATTATACTACCAGAGACATTGTCCTTTTTGCGATGCCATCTTGGCATCGGTAAGATTTCATCCTTTATTTGAATATTGTTGAACATGTTAATTTGATGCGATTATTATTCGTAACTTGGTTTTTTCTTCTTCTCTATAGAATAATCATTACGACGAATTTGAGGCTGATATACTTCGGTTAAAAGTTCAATGTAAATACACGAACAACGGATGTAAAGAAGTGATTTTATTGAGAGACTTTTTAGTAAGTGAAATTTTATTTCTTAGTTTTGCAAAAAAAATGTCATTGCTAATGAGTTTTGCCACAAAAACTTTTTTTTTTTAAATTAATGAATGTAATCGTTTATCGAAAACTTTAATGAATGACGTCATTCATCATATTTTAAATAAATTACGTCATCTTCAAAAGAATTCATTTAAAAAAAGCCATCATCGACATAGCATCATTGCATCAATAGATGAGGTAAACATTTAGTAAATGACGTCATTATTTACTATAAAGACGTCATAATATTTATTTGAATGATTCCAGCCTTTACTATGATGACGTCTTTTGTTAACTGTCTCCAATTATTGGAAATTCTCAGGAGATTCTAAATTTCGTATTCACTTTCTTAAGCAAATTCGAGAAAAGGCGAAATTGTGCATTAAAAACGTAAAAGATGTAACGTTTATTATTTATAATTATGAGTTTATAGTTCAAATTCTACACAGTACAGGGTTCCTTCAGACCTGGAAAACCTGGAAAACCTTAAAAGTCAGGTAATTTGAAAATGGCCAGAAAAAGTCAGGGAAATTCATCGTAGTCGGGTACAAATTTGCAAAACTTTTCGCGTTTTCTAAGGACAAGACTGTCAAACGTTGCCACGTTTTCCGAAGACAAAATTCCAAAATTTTTCACATTTTCCTATAACAAATTTGCAAAATTTCCCACGTTTTCCGAGGACAAATTTACAAAATTTTCGACGTTTTTCGAGTACAAAATTCTCCACATTTTTCGAGAACAATTTTACAAAACTTTTAGCAAATGTTTTTTAATTTTTTTAAAATTTGTCTATGTCAATTGTTGACATTATCGTAGGTCAGGGAAATTTTTTTTAGAACCCTGCAGTAGTTTATTATGTCTATGTTAAAAAGTTAATTTCTTTAAGTCTTTATGAATATGAAAATATGCAAATCAATAGAAAATCAAAACAATATTATTAGCATCTTAATACACCTGTATATGGTTTTTATGATAATATCGACTTATCGTGAAATTTTTTTAACAGAAACATGCCAAGTCTTGCAAATTTTCAACAGAGAATCTTAAACCCAAATTGTATAAACCGAATCCAGTTGCTGAAGCTCTCGAAAAGGTTCGATTTTAATTTTGTTTTTGAAATTTATGATAATTGTTCCGAACTAATTATTATATGTTTACAATTATTTTGTTTTAGTTGAGTATTGATTTCAAAAACATGGAAGAAGAAATAAAATCAATGCGAGAGAAAACTACGAAAGAAAAAGGTAATCAAAATAATGAAGCTACTGATAAGATTCAAACGGAAGTGACGCATCTTAAAGAAAAAATGCTGGAAAGTGAAGAAAAAACGAAAGCAATGACAACGGTAATTAAATTAGTTAATTAATAGGCTTCGATTGAACCTTCGAATTATAACTTTTTCCCCTCTGAGATTTATCTTTTTTTTTAAATTTGGCCGTTTTAAGAAATTTGAAATCAAATCATGAGTTTTTGTTTACGATGATTACAGTCAATGCAGAACTATGAAAAGGCAATTAAAGTGATGCAAGAAGGATGTAATTTCACAAATTAATATGGATGCTAATTTTCGTGAATTTTTAACAGGAAATACAAAGACTTGAAACAATAATTCGAGAAAGCGAAAGTCAGATGGACAAATCTAAGACTGAACATCTATCTGTAAGTAATTAATTTATTTATGATAGTTTTTATAGAAATTGGTGGACGAAAAAATGAATTGTTGTGAATGAAATCGTAACTCATTATTTTAATTTTTACCAGGAAATGCAAAAGTTAAAAGCTGCCCATGAAAAACACGTCCAAGAATTGACCACCAAAATTGACGTCTTGGAGTATCTACACCTAGGTAAATGTTTATTATTTTATTCACGATGTTTCTATAAAATTTAGTTCGTTTTTCGTACTGGTTAAGTGTAATTTTTATAGCTATTTTATAGAAATTCCATATGAAATTTTGTGATTTTTAAGTGTTTAATGGTGGTTATTTAATATTATGTTAAAACATGTTCATCTTATGTTGGAATTCTAAACAGCGCCTTGAATTCTTCCAACTTTGCACAAATACAATACTGGCTTCTTGACCTTCGACCTTTTGATATTATCCCCGCTTGCATTTTGACACAAATTCAAACTTCAAACTTCAAACGTCGGACATGTTTACGTTTTTTAGACATTTTAAAAGTTTCTAGAATTATGGAAATTTTTTATTTAATTAACGTTCTTAGAAATTTGGAACGTTTTTAAAACATTAAGAGATATGTTTTAATAAATTAAGAAGGTTTTAGAATATGTTAACATTTTTTTGAAATTTGGAACGTTTAAAACGTTAAAATATTCAAAAATAGTTCACCATTACTTAAAACGTTCAGAGTTGTTATAAATATTCGAAATTTATGAAAATGTTTCGAATTTCTACAAGTGCATCAAAATTCTACAAGTGCTCCAAATGTGATACATGTGTTAAAAATTTCTAAAAATGATTATTATTGCTATTAGTGTTCTAAATTTCGAAACACATTTAAATTTAATAAAAAGAATACTCCAACGTTTTTACAAATGCCATTTTTTTTCTACAAATGTTCGAAATTTCTAAAAATAATTAAAATTTTTCCATACGAACACTCCTAGAAATTTCGTAAACTTTTTAAAAATGTCGAGCTTTTATAGAAAATTTTTAATGGTTTCAGAATATAATTTAAAATTTTTTTCGGGATTGAAAATTTGAAATAATTGAAGGAAAAACATGCATTCAAATACTTTCTACAATTTCATTCGTTGTGCAAAATTCGGAACATTTTAAGCGTTTTATAATATTTTGAACCTTTCAGAAAATTTTGAAATTTTTTTAATATTTAAAGAATTTTGGAAGATTTTCAACGTTTAATAAAATTTCGAACATTTTCCGAATTTTAAACATCTTAATTCACAAAGTTCGAACATTTTCCTAAATTTTAAATACTTCTCAGAATTTTGCAAACGTTTCCAAAAATTAATTACAAAAGTTTCCAAAATTCTGAACATTTTCCCAAATTCTTCAGAATTTCAAACGTTTTCCTAAATTTCGAATATTTCCTATAATTTGCACACTATCCCAAATTTCAAACATTTCCCGAATTTCGAAGATTTTCCAGAATTTCAAACGTTTTTCTAAATTTCGAACATTTTCCAGAATTTCGAATTTTTCACGAATTTCGAAGATTTCCTAGAGTTCCTAACACTATCCCGAATTTTGAGTAATTTGCGAATTGTTAGCATTTTCCAAAGTTTTAAACGTATTCCCGAAGTTGGAAGATTTTTTTAGTATTTTGAACATTATCCGTAATTTCGAAGTTTCCAGAATTCTGAACATTTTCCGGAATTCAGCAAAATTTCGAATTCGTTCCTGAATTTCGAACCTATCCTAGAATTTAGAACGTCTTCCCGAATTTCGAACATTAGCCAGAATTTTTTACCTTTTCCCAAATGTCCCGAATTTTCAACATATTCCAAATTTTGGAATGTATGTCTTCCCGAATTTCGATATTTTTCAGAAATTTCAAGCGTTTTTCCGAATTTTAAAAATTTTCCCGAATTTTGAACATTTCTCAAAATTTCGAATTTTTTCCCGAATTTCGAAGATTTCCTAGAATTTTGAACACATTATCCCGAATTTCGACAATTTCCCGAGTTTTTAACATCTTTCAGAATTTGGAACGTTTTCCCGAATTTCGAAGATGTTTTTTGGAATTTTGAACATCTTTCCGAATTTTGAACATTTTTCCGAATTTCGAAAATTTTTCAGAATTCCGAAATCTTTTTCCTAATTTTAAACATTTTTATGAATTTCGAACATTTTTTCGAATTTTTAACATTTTTTCGAATTTTGAACATTTCTCAGAATACCAAAATTTTTTCCAGAATTATAAACATTTTCTGAAGTTCTTTAGATTTTCCAGAATTTTAAACTTGTTCCCGAATTGTAGATTTTTTTCAGAATTTCAAACATTTTCCTGAATTTCGAACATGTAATAGGAATGCACACTTGAGTAACCGGTGACATGTAATGACGTGTCAACTCCTTTCTGCGTTCGATAGGCGAGGCAGTGACGGGTACATTCTATGTTCTAATCACGTGTTATGACTAACTTAAGAGTAGAATTTCATTAGAACGTTTTAGTTGTCACGTGTCTCGTTTATGTAAGTGACACATTACACAATTCTGATGTCGTACGATGTCATTTTTAACAGATGATGGCGGGGACATTCTTCCGGATGTATTTCTTTGGAAAATAACTGGAATTGCTCAAATTATGAAGGATTTAGTGGAGAAGAAACCATTTGAATATGAAACTGGAGAATATTTCACTAATCAAAATGGACAACAATTTAAACCAGTCATCTACACCTGTGAAGATGAAAAATACGTTAATATTGATCTTGAATTTACGGCTGCTAACAATTCAGAGCCATATTTACATTCAAGGAGATTCGTTTTGATCGATCAAAGCACGTCCATGAGAAAAAATAACGTGGAAATGATTGATAGACTATACTTTAAAAAGAATTCCAAGAAAGACATGATGGAAGAAAGTTTATCAAATTCATTGTTTTTTCCTCTCTGCCTTTTGCAAGGGGAAAACAAGTACGTGAAAAACGATACAATTATAATTAAAATCATCTTAGAGCAAGTCGAGGCCCAAGATGGCGTCTTTTTGTGGCGAATAAACGGTTATTCAAAAAAGAAGAGAGATGAAATCGATGGGGTTAAATTGTGGTTAACGAGTAAACCATTTAAAACGAGTCACGTGGGACACACGGCGCATCTTCAATTATTTTTAAATGGCTATGGCGATGGGGAGGGAAAATACATCTCGATATATTTACGTTTTCTTCTGGGAGAACATGACGAATCTCTTCCACTTCCGTTTAATTGCAAACACACTCATTGTCTGCTAGATCAATCTGATTTTCCAACGAAGGAAAATATAAGCAAAGAATATACTTATGAGTTTAAAGAGGGTGATTTGATTATCGGGGTTCCTAAATTTATTCTGCAAAGTACGGTGGAAAGTTCGAAATATTTGAAAAATGATTCCATCGTAATTCAAACGACTGTACAAATTCTATAGGGCTAATCTGAATTGCCCTCGACTTAGATTTTGGTTTGGCTTCTTCTGATTCATTTTTAGTAGGTGTTTTGTAACGTATAATAAAATGCAAATCTTTTACACTTAGTTGATATTTAACGTTTCCGAACATCTCTACTTCAATACTCACGTGTAATAAGCATTTCTGTGACCTGCCAAGGTCACGCCCGAACTCTAATCAACAAATTAATTATGCGCCAATCAACATTCTTGATTCGCTCACGCATTCCGCGTGATTTTCGTTGCCTGATCTTTCGCAATTGTTTGTGTATATTATTGTTGCCTAACTTTTCGTAATTATTCATGCATGCAAATTGACGCGCATTCTTAGGACCCGCTACGGGGGTTACCCAACTTTACCTGGGAGGTACGATAGCTTCTACTGGACACACGCCTGGGGATCGCGACAGCACCCGGACGTGTCGTTCGACGCTCGGCTTATCTTGAACGATATTGAAAAATGAACTTGTGTTGATTTCGCCTCACGTGAATTTTGTTGATTCGGATGCACTTTTGACGTCGTACGATCGTGACGAATGTCATGTTGGAGGTGATTGATGGGCGAGGTGGACTTCGCCGATCATCTTCGATTCCAACATTCTTGAGCGCAAATCGCGACAGTGCGTCGCGTTTTGTTCCACGCTCAATCTTCTACACGATCTTGCGAGTCAAGATTGGCGGCGTCCTTTAATCCAAGCTATTCGGCGGACCGTTGGGGAATCGGATTTTTATGGAGCTATGCGGTTTTGGGCCGAACAGTGAACTTCTACGATGTTGTTCGTGAGTTGGAGGAGCGTGCCGTATTTGTCGTCAGATTTTGCACTCTTGCTTCGGTCGTTCGATTGCCCCTAATGTCGAGGTCGCTCAGAGTCCTAAGGCCTTTGATCGTTATGTTTTGGTGCCTTATTGCACGTAGATATTTATACGTAGGGTTGTGCTAACAGTTTTGCTTAGAGTGCTCTGGTTGCTCTTTGTGAGCTTCGAATCTTAGTGATAATAAATTGACTTAATGTAACGCCAGACTTGTGATTAATTGTAACGACGCGATCTTAAGGGAAGAACCAATCGAAACAGTCTAATGCTCAGTTTAGCGTCAGTTACATGTGGTGCCGAAACCACGTTTTTCTAAATTAATTTTAAAAGGCAATCTTTTCCGAAAGCAATTTTTTTCTTCTGAAAAGTGGAGAATTATAAACAAATAAAAATAAAAAATCAAAAAAAAAATGAATATTTCTTGTTAACTATTTTTGATAAATGAGATTTTTTCCAAAATATGCTGTAGATAAAATTAGTGGGTTATTTCTAAAGAAAATTTTAAAGACAATCGAAGGGAACTTTTCTTTTTTTGCCTGCGAGATCGAACAATTGCACTCTTAGCAAACGTGTTGCGTGGCAGATTTGTTGGAACAATTTCATACATGTGTCGCTTGGTGCTAATTTTGATATTTCTGTCTTGTGTACAATCTCTAAAGATTCTCCACTTTTCAGAAGAAAAAAATTGCTTTGAGTTTTTGCTTTGAGTTAGTTGGGGTGCCCTTGCGTCTGCAAACAACAAATTTTTCCGTCCAAAAAGTAGTTGTATTGGTAACTTTTCAAAGTGAAACTTTGCTCGCCAGGGGTTTTAGTTTAGTTCCGAGTGGCTTAGCTTTTTCAACATCGGCGTCAACCTTCAGTTTAGTGGGGGGCCGTTTTAAAGGGTCCGATAGCACCCACGGTGCGGGGAAACTACCAACATGATCTTAGGGGCCTAACAAACAAAATCTTTTGCTTCAAAAACATTGTAATGACAACTAAAGAGTTATTATTGTTACCAACAAAATCAGAGGTGAAAACCATGGCGAATCCTGAATCTGTAGTTAAAAAGTACCTGCCGCAGCTAACCTTTCCTAATAAATTTACAGGCGAAACAGGCACGGACGTGAAAAACTTCCTAAAGTCCTACGAAAAGTCGGCGAAACAAGCGAACTGGTCCTTTAAGGACAAAATCACGTACCTACCAAATTATCTGTCAGCCTCGGCCTTGGCATGGCATGCGGCTCAGGGTGATACAAACGATTGGGAGGCCCCAGCAGAAAATCGGTCACCATTAATTGCAATCAAAATAACTTCAATCTACCATTTTTTTGCAATCAATGATTGCCATCATTTCACCATTAAAAGGCAATTCTATGCCATTTTATGAAACCGATGATTGCAATAATATTGAAGTAAAGTTGCAATCTTTTTGCCATTTTTTTTGCAATTTTTTTGCAACATTAATGCAATTAAATGGTGGAATGATTGTGGTATTATAGCAATAATTGTAACATGAAATTGACGTTTTTTTGCAATTTTTTTGCAATATAATTGCAATTTCACTGTTAAATAATTGCAAAAAAATTTCAAAAAAACGTCAATTTCATGTTACAATTATTGCTAACCCAGTTAACCCAGGAGAAAAAAGCCTACAGTAAACTGTACTAAACTACAGTAAAATTATGCAGTAAAACTGAAGTAAACTTTAGTAATTTTTTGGTAAAACTTAAGTAATTTGTAGTATTATGAAACAAAATTTTACTTTAGTTTACAATTTTAATTTAGTTTTATTACAGTTTTATTGAAATATATGATAATAAAACTGTAATAAAACTAAAGTAAAATTGACATAATTAATTTTTTTTAACAGTACATTTTTAACAGTACTTAATACTTAAGTATTTTGTTTCATAATACTACAAATTACTTACGTTTTAGTGCAAATGTATTCATGTATTATCGTTGAAGGAATTTCACTGACAATGAAATAATACTGAAACAATTTTTGTAAAAAGCCATTCAAACAATTTATTTGTAATTCATCACGAATTATACAAAACGTCAATATCAAAAAATCAAATACAGTTGAAATATACAAGCTTATGGTCACCTATTTGATGTGCTGGCGATTGGCCAAGTAACAGAGCCTGCGACTATGATGTTTGCAAGCTGTTCTTTGATGTGAAGAAACTGACACTTGAATTCCAAGCCACCCCCCTTTAAGGCAAAATTGTTATTGATCAGTAAATAGCCCCATTCTGATGCATCACTCATAAAATAATTTAGAATTTAAATTTTACTTTACTTACCTTGTATATCCGGACGTCTAATAGAATATTATTGGTCATATCTATCAAGGTTGCTTTAAACATTAGCTGCATTTTCCTGTGATCCATTGTTGCAATGGTAATCTAGCCATAAATTAAAAGTTTAAGATTATAATCAAAGAAAATGAAAAGATCCAGCTATCTTTTGAAATAAAATATGAGAAAGTAAATTTTTACCATCTTCGATGAAATTTTCTTGCTAGTATATCCCAACTTTGTAACCACACGTTTTAGCTCGTTCATCGTATGTTCAGTGTATTTAGTAACAAAGAAACGAGTCATACGTTTCACTAGTTTCTGCAGAGGCGTCTATAAAAATTAAAAGATATATTTAAACATAATGCAAGCAATGATATTATTCCAATGCATGGAGTATCATAATTGCTCTATTTTTAAATTATGTAACTTTACTTTCACTTTATTTACACTAACCTGAGAGGAACTTTGTGGGAGTTGAATTTGAATGGCTATGATTGCATCCCCAGAACTAGCATATTCAGCTTATGCTGAAATCCCCATGGCTCAGGATGGGAATCACATCTTCCCTAAATGACAAGGAAAGCAGATTTAAATAACTGTTAGCATAAATAATTTCCTCTGTTTAATTTATAATTACCTAAATACTAAATACTGAACAAATCCGTGCTTGTATAAGTGATTGGTTGGTTGGTGGATTTTTAACGTTGGCCTATTTCTGCACACCAGGGCTACTGGTTGAGAATCGTTGAATATCTGATGGCGTGGAGATTCTGCTAAACATAATAGTACAATTATTTAGCAGGCGTTATGTTATGTATTCATCTAAATGCAAATGGTTTGAAATACATGTAGATTGTCATTCGATGATAATTTATTTGTCCCATTTTAGATCTCTTGCTTGGGATTGCCTTGAGCATCTTTTTTAAGCTTATAACATAAAAACTTCATTCATTAAAATGAAGTTGAAAAGCAATTTACTGGATTAAGTTAACTCAGCACTTACATAAACTCAAATTTCCAATTTTAGGCCATGGAGCCAGAGATATTCTTCCTTCTTTACAACGTCTATATTCTGGGCAGTCATTTGTGGATTTATTCCATGGAAGTTCTAAAGGAAAAATGATTAATTATTTTCTAAAATATTTTGACCATGTGTCAAACCTCAGATAAAATTCTTCTTTTTATGGCAGCTTGGGGTTTGTTATAAGATCATTTACCTCCAAAGCAACAAGAATTATATTCCACAGCTCCATATATCAGCTGGTTCAGTTCAATATTCACGCGTTTTCACCTCAGGGGCAATGTACGGTAAAGTTCTCCCTCACGAAACACTGTAGCTAATCGAAAATCAGATATTTTAGGGCTGAGTATACCAGAATCCAAATTCAAACAAGTTCAGTTTAGTCTTTGAAAATAACGAACCATTCGCATCAAGAAGCATTATAGTATCAACAATACATATATGGTGATTGTCCTACTGATGCATTCAAACACATTTTTTGGTGCTTTTGAGCACTAATTTGCTGTTGGAGCTGTACGTGGGCCATCCTAAAATTAAATACGCGCCAAAAACGCTTGAAACATGGCTTAAAAACACGTTAGGCCTAGCGTATACAAATGCAATAAAAAGCGCAAAATTTACCTACTTAACAAAGAGGACGATTTCCGATAAATAAACAGTGGGTTTCGACTTACCTAATGGTTACTAAAACACGTTGAAACAACATTTTATAGAAAAATACTGGAAACAAACGAAATCTGGCATCAAACAAGTAACAACTGTGATCAACCAACGAACCTTTCCGAGCATTTTTTTTAAATGAAGCGCCACCTGTCGCATATAGAGTGGGGAGGAGTTATACACAGGGGTTGCGCTCAGCCATCTTGGACGATGCCAATTAACTTACCAATAGGGGGAAGAAGTGAGCTTTACATTAAATTGCGACTTTATTTCAAACATCAAAATAAATTTAAAATATGTGAATGAAAATGTGCAAAAAATTCAATTAAATTGTTTTAGCAATGTTTCTAAATGTCTGAAGATTGAAATACCAAAATCTGATACTTGTAGCTTATATATTAATATTTTAAAAAAATTAAGAAAAATTGACGTACAATTTTCGATTTTCTGAATTTTTTAAAATATTAATATATAAGCACAGTGATATAAGCTAAAAGCATCAGATTTTGTAATTTCAATCTTCAGACATTTAGCAACATTGCTAAAAAATTTAAATTAAA
>JAQGBX010004742.1:0-14802 GCA_034698745.1 Megaphyllum sjaelandicum | reverse complement strand
TAAATTGAATGATGATCCCCTCTGCCACATGGTACTATGTACTGACTGCAGAGTAAAGAATAGAATAGAATAGAACTCCCCTATGTAGCGCTTGCGAGTAGTTTGGAGAATAAAGTAACTTTAAGTTCACATGAAGTTTTTTGCCTTATAATTTTTTTTCGTCAACCAGGAAGGATCCAGGCCAGTCTCCGCCACCCCTCCAAAGGACGAATACGTATCCTCCGCCTACCTAACTGGTTACCTGAATATCCCTAATCAAAGTAAAACAATGAAGGACGCCAAAACGTACCAAACATATTACCAGATAAAGCATATGGCACAAACGACAACGTGTTGCTAAAAAAACTTGTGTCAACCCAACTAACTACAACTTTTGCATGTCCTTTTATATCATGCATGTGCCCAGCAGCATCAACCAGATGCAAGGGCTCAAGGTCGAGGATCAAGTATTTCCTTAACCCTCTAAGGAATTGCGCTACATGCGTCTAAATACCTAAATTGCACTAATGCTGTACTTGAAAACAGTTAAAAATGTAGAAAATTTGTTGCAAATTTTGCAAATTTGTTCTCCTTAATAAATTGTTATAATTATCCCAAATTTGTTCCTGGGAAAGCATGGGAAATTTTGATTCAGAAAAACGTTGAAAATTTCTTCGTGGGAAAACGTGGCAAGTTTTCCTCCGAACTTCAAACAATTGCAAATTTGTCCTTTGATAAAACTTATAATTTTGAAAATTTGTCCTCGGAAAAAATGGAAACTTTTTAAATTTAAAATTAGGAAAACGTTGCAAGTTTGCAGCCCCCAAAATTGAAATAACTGCAAATTTGTCTTTGATAAGTCATGGAAAATTTTAAAAAATTGTTGTTGGAAAAACGTAGAAAATTTTTAAAATTTATTTTCAGGAAAACGTGAAAAATCTTGGAAATTTTTCCTTAGGAAAACAATGTATATTTGGCGAATCTTTCTCAGGAAAAGGTGGAAAATTTGCTTTGGAAAGCATTAAAAATATGGCGAATTTGTATTTATGCAAACGTTAAAAATGTTAAAAATTTTTACTCAGAAAAACCTGGAGAATTTTTAAAATTTGTGCTCAGCAATTGTGAAAAGTTTTCCAAATTTCGCCTCAAAAACAAAAAGCAGAAATCTGTACTCGAAAACAGTCGAAGAGGTTTCAAATGATTTCTCAGAAACTGTGGAAATCTGTTCTCTATCTGTCCTCTAAATCTGTCCTCTAAATCTGTTAAAAATATTGTGAAATTGTCCACATAGAAAATTAGGCAAATTTTCACCCGCAGGACACCCTGGAAAAGTTTATAAAATGTGCTCAAAAAGTGTTTAAAATATTGGATTTTTTCCAAGGAAACGTGTGATGAAATTCAGGTAGACGCGTGGAACTTAACAAACATTTACTTTTTAGGAGTGAATGTTAAAGTAGTTTAAAACTGATTTAATTTACGTCGGAATAATATTATATATACAGAATAAAATTTAAAATACAGAATACAAAAAGTTAAATGCAAAACTACCACGTGGCGTGATTTAGATAACGAAGCAAATAATGAAGCAAATCCAGAGAGATCGGACACGTCCAGGCGTGAGGAAGTCCGAGATAAGAACGAGACAGAGTGCTTGCCACACGTCCTTTATATACCCGTCCCTTTGCTGCCCACATCACGCGGTAGATCCGGGTGAACAGGGGATCGAACAAACGCATGGGCAACGTTTTGCAGGTGACCCGTGACGCATTGGGGATTTGTTGGTAGCAGAGGGGCACTTTAGTGAGGTGGAGGTTGTTGTTTACAGAGTCCAAACAGACAATTGGCATCCTGGATAATAAAGACCTTTATTTCAGGAATTGCATGTTACTCACTACTCTTCTAAGCATTCATTAATGTCCATAAGGTGCAAGGCAAGATACATCCATCACTGTTCTCATTACAAACATCAAGGCAAGGACTCATAGTGCATGCCTCCTTGCTGGCTACAGGAGCATAATCATCTAAGAAACAAAAGCAAGATGGCGCCCGGAAAGAAAAAAACTTGGTAAAACAAGGTAAACCCTAACTAGGGTGTCAAAAGCGTAAGATCCTAACCATTAAGGAACAAAAAGGCAATAAACTCAAGGTAAAAAAAACCATCATAGGATAAGTGCATCATAAGATCCATGCATCAGTAAATAAAATAAATAAGGTATCACTAAGGTGCCCACACAAAAGGGTAGAACAGGCAAGACATATTGTAAAAAAATAACAAGCAACCAAAAAAGGGGGGTTTTGTGAAGCACCCTCAGGCGCTCTCCGCTCCCAGTCGTTACCCTATTTGTGAAAGATCTTTTGGGCACGAGCCATGCTACCCTCAGCTAGAGGATAACAATGCCATCGCTTGCAACGGTCGCGCCCGATGTCGACGAACGCCTGTTATGGCGTATGTGCGGCATTCCCAAATCTTCCGTCAATTGCGTGCAGTCGCACGCTGCACTCGCAAATCAAAAAATTCTGTGCCATTCAAAAGGTTTAAACTTCCTGAGCCCGTGCATGATGGCGCGCACATGACGAAGGCGGTGGGGTCCCTTCCTCCACGTGACGCGAGGATCCCATTGGCGTTTTCGCAGCTGCATCCATCTTCGACGTTTCTGCCGACACATCGATTGTCGAACACTTACCATTGCGTGGAGCGTTCATCAACGAAATTCCGAAATTACAAAATGCTGAATTGCCTTTTGATTCCTACAATGGTGAGCGCCTAAGTCACAATGCAGCCATCGGCCCTAACATGCTATACACCCCTGCTACTGTGGCACCGGAACTTACGGTGTCACTAACAATTTTCGCCACTGGCGCGTCGTCTGCGCTTCCCGCGAGTTCATCCGCCCAGCCGTGCCGTGCCGAATTCACATTCTCCGCGGAATGGGCCGCGGAATCCACTAGGCCTATGACCTTCACAGGCCCTACGGAGCCCTGTACAGGCCGTCTCACATGTGCGCCTGCATCAGCTGCTCTTGGCGCCGCCCCGTCACTCGCCGCTGAAAGCACCAATGCATCCACTTCTACGGCGCTTCACCCTGCAACGGTTGACCAGGCCTCATCCATCAATCATTGGGATGAGAAGCTTCGTCGTCTGCTCCACTCGAGCAATGCGTCTGCTTCCCCAGTCCCGGTTGCTGAGCCTGAGAGTGAAGTTAACGATGTTCTCTAAGAGGGTTTCCCGGAATTACATCTTTTGCCATCAGATTTTCCTGGTCCAGCCTCAGATTGTCCGGATAATTGGGAGTTTGGTTCAATCCCATCTCTGCCTTTGGAACTTGGTGATTAGAAGATCACCTTTTTGCATGCTATTTACAGGTATTGTCAATCTCATCCTGATTCATTTCCTTATCTTTGTGTTTATTTAGTCATTTTGCATGCTTTTTCATTGTCTTTTCACCTGGTCATTGATTATGGGCATTTTGCAATACTGTTGTTTTGATTACTTTAATTTTTTACTCTTTTTGGTTCTTGTTTCATTTTTACCTGTTTTATGTATTTTATCGAAAAATGACATAGTTTACAACATTTTAGGCACATGTTACCCAGGGCAACCAGATCCTATTAGCAGGCTTCTTTGCCATACTTTGGTGCCCCTTTTTAGTTTGTTTCTCTGTGACATTCATTTAAATAAAGTTTTTATGCACTTAGCAGTGAAGCCAACTTTGGCTACACAATGTCTGGCTTGGTTTCACTGCCACATTTCTCAGAGGCAGAAGCAGATGGTCACTCCTTATTGGAAGGAATTTTTTTCCTTACTCAAAGCCAAATATTTTCATTTTAAATTTATTATTAGAGGTTCCAGTAGAACCTAGTTGTTTGAAATCTTTTAAATATATCTTTCGTAAACGTTTGTACTAATAGCTTATATAAAAACAATAAACAAGTTCTGTATAACCTACCAAACAAGTAGTGATACCTAATCAATTCCACGGTTCAACTATCCAGAAGAATCCTAAGGAAGCAACAACAAGGACAATAAGTATAACTTCTTGCAAAAGAACTTTTATTTTTACATCGGTTGAACAATATCTGAAAGCAGAAGCAAAGAAGACATTAATCAGGTAATCAACTTCTGGAGGTCACCTCTTCGTATAGGAGATAAACATGAGTAGAAAGAATCCGGCTTGTAGTGAGGAAGACTAATTTTATTTCAGATAAACAGAAACGAGATTTTACCCGATGCGAGACCTGAACCAAAGCGACGGTTCAGGTAGTATTGACCACTTGGGGAAGGGTCTGACAGTTGTCAGACCTCTCCTCAGCTGTGGCCACCTGTTAAAATGTAATAAAAATTGTTTTAGGCAAAAGTAGATACGAATTCCTGGTCCGTTCCCACGGGCGGGCGTGTTGATGGACGTGAGGGATCCTGGACCTGATGCAGCTGCTATAGGAGTGTTGGCCTGGTTAAAGATGCATCCTGGGGGGATCGAGTGAAGTCTGTAAGTAAAATATCATGAGGAGGGTTGCAACCCTATGACTTATTCAATTTTTTATTCATTTCTTCAATCAATTATTTCCCTTTTTTGGGGGAAATCCTATGATAAGAATGAAATCAATACAATTTTTCATACCTGGCTAAGGATTTTCATATTAAAATTTTAAATTTTCAAACCTTTGTTTCTTGTCTAGTGAATAATTCAAATTCCAGGATCTTCCCTCGTTATTTAAGCAAATTTAGGTAGATGTCTAGAGTGAAATTTGGTGATTTTTTCCTTGGCGTTGAAAGGATTTCGATGCCCGTGTTGGACGTAGAAAACAATCAATACAGGTGTGGAGCACAATGAACATTACTGGATTTTTCCTTGAGTCAGTAGTATTAAACTTTTATAAATCTTGGTAAATGGTAACTATGAATTTTTCGGTAACTTGATGCAGACAATAACAATATACCTTGATGATTTTCTGTCACTAACAATAAACTATTATGATTTAGACTGCAGCAATTAATTTCCGACGATTTTGGAAAGTTAATAAACGTGATGATATAAATCTATTTTGGTCATATACTTGGTAACAGCAATTTAACCAATGTGATTTGGTGATGTTTTTTCACGAAAACGCTCCCTTGCTACTGGACTCGGGACTTGACTTGGAGTTGAAATATTTCTGATTTTTAGAAAACTTTTAAATTCTTTTTAACTTATTTTATTTTGTTATAAATTCCTTTAGTTGGTGGACGTGATGTATTTAGCTGCATTTTTAAGCCCCTGAGTGAGGATTTGGAGCTGTGCATGCTCTTTTAAATGTGTGAAATTTTTAGCATCATAGTGGCGTTTTAAATTTTGATTGGAAACTTAATTTCAAATGGTCATGTGACCCTTGAGTGTGTGATGTTTGTATGTAGTGTGGGTGTCCCCCCCACTGTGGGAGGTTTTTTTGCGCATCCCAGGGGCCAATAAATATGTCATCTTTGGACAGACTTTGAGCGTCCTTAACAGCTGGACTCCCGCCGTGAGAACAACTGTTTCGGAAAATACAGAGTGCCATAAAAGTTGTATTTTTCCAAAAATTTAAGTTTTTTAATGCTTTTGAAATTTTTATTTCTAAGCTTTTTACTATAATTGTGCCTAGACATTTTTTGCCACTTTTTCCGTGTTTGCCGCGCGTTGCTACCATTTTTAGATCATTTGCTTTTGGCCATTTTCCTAGTTTAAATTTTTTCCACCTCTTAATTTGTTAAATTTTCGTTTTGAATAGTTTTGGTTCAATTTTTTTTTTATTAATTTCTTAAATTTCATTTTTAGTTCTTAATTTTGTTTTATTTGTGTTAGTACTTAGTTTCTACTTGGCTTTTTCAGCCATTTGGTTTCTATTTCATTTTTCTGTTTTTTAATTTATCTTTCATTTTATTTCATTTCTCGGGTACAGCCAGGTGACACCTGGTTGTGACGGCCCCTGGTAGGTCGTGCAAAGATGAAAATTTTAAGCATATAGGGCAATTGTGATCAATTGTTGGGTTGCATTATGAGGAGGAGGGGATGGAATAAGTTCATTGTAAAAAAGAGAAGAATTAGTGAGTTAAGGTGTGTATTGAGCATTTGACCAAAGATGATGAGGGGAAAGTAAGGGGAAGAGAGGTTGAGGTACTCACAGCTGTAAAGGTCATTAGTAGAGGAGCAGAAAATCTATGGCAAGCTGAGGAGTCAAAAGCCTGTGCTGGGAACATCGGTGGAGAGTTCTTGAAAAGATAATCTGGTAACATGAAGCCACCCAAGGCTGCATTAAGGTCTGATAAGAGCTAAGGATGACAAGAACAAACAAATTACATGTGAGTGAATGGGTATGCTTTTTGTTGTAGGTAATTCAATGAAGTAATGCAGACTTACCAATTCATCTGAGAAAAGATTGTGGTGGTTAGCATTATTTGACTGAGCTGGTAGTGCATGAGGTAACGATATGTTGTCTGAGGACTGCTGATGATACTGCTTCCCCATTTTGAGGTGGGTTAGCACCTTTTCATCAAGTAATGACCACCTTTAAAAGAAGTGCATTTGCCTATTGAAGGACTTCTACATGTTTAGCTTGAGATGTTAAAAGCGAGTTATGGAAACAGGCTTTCAAAAGTGCACGTTCCATTTTGCGTTTCCATTTTTTCTTCCCACAACAAGAACAATGTCAATCAATGGTCTTCATTGGAGATGTTGGTATCGTCATCCGTATCTTGTGAATCTATGGACGATTCATGTTTGATCACACTGTTTGATGAGTGACATGAAATAAGCTCGATTAGAAAGCTGATGGTTTAAGTCACTGCCATTGTTCCTTCTTCGAAAGTGTCAAAGTCGATGTTACAAGATATGAACAGCACAGTACACATTATGTATGTACATTGCAAACGGAAAATTTGTAATAAAACAAAAAAAATGTGCAAAATAGTTGCGCCCACTAAAAGTGTGCTAGATGTGTTTAAAATTGTTGGGTAATTAGGCACACTTAAATATGTTATTTTGCCTAAATATCTGTGAAGGAATATGAAAGAGGTGTATAAAAGCACCACCAGCGTGTATGCACATTACTTTAGGGAATATTGCCCAAATAGATGTTTTAAGACAAAAAGTAGTGTTAAAAATACCTATTTGTAAATAAAAACACTACCTATCAAAATATTTGTGTGTATTATAATTATGGTTACTACACAGACTACACAGAAAATCATATTACAGCTGTGATTATAATTTACGATATTCGCAACTGCGGAAATGCATTTAAAATGTAGAAATGTAAATTAAATTAAGCAGCATTTAATCCTTTTCCTCTTATAATAGAAATAGTTTCGTTTTTAGTTACATATTTGTGTGTGAATAATGTCACTAACAAAACTTATGAAAAATGCATGCGTATAACCCTCATAATCACAAAAAAGGTCAAATCTAGAGATTTTAGGGTTAGGGTAAATTTTGAAAAATAATTTTATTTTTATTCATTAGAATTTGTTTCATTTTTAGTTACATGTTACAGTTGCTGATGAGTGAAGAAAATAAATGGTAATGGGGGACATTAATAGTGTATGCAATCTAAATAGATAAAAGGAGACAATCCTGTAAGGCGGTCATGTCGATTGATACCGGGCCAAATTACATCTGGCAACGTGTTAATTGTAGGCGAGTCGGAAGGGTTATGTGCATTTTTCGGAGATTTTTACAATAACCACCGCCCATGGCTTTTAAAGTGAAGTTAAAGTATAAAGAAATTTTCACATTTCATTACTTTTAATTTTACTGAGTGAGGCATTTCATTAAGTTCTCGTAACTCACTTTATGAAAAAAAGATGGTGTGATGACGATGGCTTATTTCCAGATGTGAAGAAACCACTTCCTTGTTCTTGTATCTTTGGCTTGATTGTCCCGGCCTTCGTAGCACGTTAAGGGTTCTGGTTTAGTTTCTCCTTCTCCTTGTTTACTTCTTCTTGGGGTAAGTTAAATGCTGAGTCTGATTCCAATTGTTATAGATATAATTCCTTTAATGCTTTGTAGTGTGGCAGATTACACGTTTTCTTAACAACACTTTAAATATAAGTAAAGTTAAAAAATAACATAGCATAACTATAATTTTCTACTTTTGAGGAGCTTAAGCATCCGTGCTGCTTAGTCTAAGCTCTGATAGGCACTGCCTCTGCCAAAGAATATCCTATAGCAAATGGTCTTGCCAATAGCTTAAATGAGCCAGCAGTGTACAGCATGGCTGCTGCATAAAATAGAACTGTGAATTTTAAGATCCTATGGCTATATATACTGTTTCTGGAGGCCAGCTGGCACTACCAGACAGTAAAAGACACAATTTTACATGTTCCTACATAGCTGCACAATCCCTAACTTGGGTGAACTGGCCAATCCATGTTTTAACATGTATAAGATTGTTAAGTCATGCTCTAACATGTATTATATTGTAAAATTGCATGAAAACATGAATAGAAGGAATAAATGAACTGCTGCAAGAAACAGCATGTGGCACCAGGTTTAAACAAGCAACACACCCCCTGTTGGTACATAATAAATAACAGTTAGTCCTGTCCCCTTGTGGAAGGTCAGGACAAGTGATAAGCACACCATAGGTGCCCCCCTTAGGTCGTTAGGATAATGTTTTAGAATAGGGGAGTGACCCTCTGTGTTCAGTATATCTAGACATTAAGGTGCGACCCTCTTGTGGTCAGCAAGTTTGGACTTTGGGGTGCGACCCTCTTTCTTACTCATACCTGATTTCTTACTAAGACTAGGGATATCTTACACAGACATAACTTTCCTCTTGAATGGCCGTATTTGAAAGACGGAAGGTATATCAGCCATGTTATATAGAAGAAGTATAATTTTGAGCAATCAAGGTAGCCTATCCGCCACTTTGTTAGATCATTTACAGCCTTCTGGAACGCCAGAAAAACGTATTCGATAAAACACAATGTGTATGTTTCCATGCTGGATGGCTCTCAGTGTCGTCGTCCTCTTCTAATTTTCGTTTCCTGCCAATTTCATGATTCTGAAAAGATCCCTAAAATATGTAAAGAATGTAACAAAAGAAAGAACGAAAAATAATGCAAAATAAACGATAAACAATGCAAAATAAACGAAAAACAATGCAAAATTGATGAAAAACAATGTAAAGTAAACGAAAAAATATGCAAAATAATCGAAAAACATTGAAACATAAACGAAAAACAATGCAAAATAAACTAAAAATAATGTAAAATAAACAAAAAACAATGCAAAATAAACTAGAATCAATGTAAAATAAACGAAAAACAATGATAAATCAATGAAAAACAATGCAAAATAAATTAAAAATAATGTAAAATAAACAAAAAACAATGCAAAATAAACTAGAAATAATGTTAAATAAACGAAAAACAATGCAAAATCAACGAAAAACAATGTAAAAAAACAAAAAATAATGCAAAATAAACGAAAAAAAATGCAAAATAAACGAAAAACAATACAAAATAAACAAAAAACAATGCAAAAAACACGGAAAATAATGGAAAATAAATGCAAATGAACTTACCTTCATAAAAGTTGTTGAAGAAACTTTGTTTTTCTTCAAGATCAATGCCAAAGCCATGTAAAAGGAATTCCACATCCTCTTCTTGTACTAGTGTGACATAAAGCAATCCAAAGCTAATGTTCAGCTCTTGTAACACAAAGTCAATCTCCTCCTCTGATAGTTCTTCAATTCTAAGAACTACATTTGGACAGTGTTCGAATTCGAAATCTGTCCAGCAGCAACCATCACACAATCTCTTTGTAATTGCAATGATTGCTATTTTGTTCGAGCATTTCATGATCGCTGAAAAAGTGCTGCAGTTTATATACCAATGAAAAGGGGTAAAATTAGTATTCACCGTATGTTGTTTCTCGTCTTTGACAATAACAATCAGAATACTTTATTTACAGGGTGGGATAAATTTCACAAACAATAAGTCATTTTTTTTATTTCCGTTATTATGAAATAAACCTTAGTGTAAATATTAGTGTATAGCAGTTTTTTAGAAATTGTTTCATTTTTTGTTACATGTTTGTGAGTAAATAATGTCAATAACAAAACTAATATGAAAAATGCATGCCTATAATCCTCATATTCACACACAAAAAGGTCAGAAATCAGGAAAGACTTTAGGGTACATTTTATGCCATTCTATCATTGTTACACTTATAATAAAAAAATTGCAAAATTTGCCCTAAAATTGACATTTTTCTGACCTTTTTAATTGTGAATATGACTGTACAGCAAGTTTTAGAAATAGTTTTGTTTTTAGTTACATGTTTGAGTGAATAATGTCAATAACAAAACTACTATGAGAAATGCATGTGTTAAATCATCAATCACACTAAAAGGTCAGGCATCTAAAGATTATAGGGTGAATTTTTTACCATCGGATTGTTTTTTTACTTATGAGTGAAAATACCATCCAATGGTGCGAAATTCACTTGAGAATGGCAATTTTTTGAAAAACAGGACACGACCAGAATTTGTGTTATAAAAACGACGTTTCGCCGCGTTTTAACACAAATTCTGGTCGTGTCCTGTTTTTTGAAAGATTTTCACCGACCACTTGAAGTCTATCATTATGACAATGGCAATTACCTTTTAATTTATCTACAAAATCCTCTGGTAGATTAATAGTGTGATCCTGCAAAAAATTCATGATTTCTTCTGCAGTGAATGAGGCTTCCATTTTCAAGAAAACTTCTGATGTTTGGTAGGCTTGAACAAGGAGTATGAGGAGGAAGTGACCAACGTCAAAATGAAGGACTGTTCAAAAACATGGCCTTTTATACTCTTTCACCATGTCTTGACCAGCACTAAAGAAAGCATAAGGAGGAAGTGACCAAGGTCAAAATGAAAGACTGCCCAAAAACAAGGCTTTATTCTCTCCCACCATGCCTTGACCAGCACTGACGAATAAATCTTGACATTGGTTTGGTTATTATCATCTTAAGTAAATACAAAAAATCATGAGAAAATACCTTAGGAAAAATGTTGCAAGTTGTCAATGGGAAATGTGAAAAATTTGCCATCCTCTTCCTTGTACAAATTTGCAAGATTTTACTACAATTGAGGTTTTGGTGAGGAAAATACCATAGTGCCACCATAGCTTTTGATTGTGGTTTTCACTAAGATGAAGCAATGCACATATTTACCCATGTAACCAAATCGGTCAAAGCTGAGCAGGGAAACACCTGTATGATATTGGCTTCCTTGTTTATAGCAATTAACGATCAAGCCCAAGGGCCACGTGCATGCTTTAGAACACAGGTGAGTGACGAGTTGCATAGGACTCATTTAGAAGTGCAGGGCGTGGCTACCGGCAAGTTGATCACCTCAACCAAAAGGGCGATGGGGTCTTGCTACCCTTGAATCGTTGTTTGGCTCTTCCTGTGTTACTTTTCCTTTCTCTTGTTAATCATGATGTAGCCTTGGGTCATTGCACCTTTGCCCCCCATGCACCCAGATGGTAAATACTGAAGTTGACATATGTAAAAAAATGAACAGGCCACAGGTAAGTTAGGTGAAAAAGAAAAAAAATTAATAGATGTGGAGCTGGTTGTGGAAGCTCGAATCTGCTTGACCTCCAAATATGCCATGTCTTTACCTTTCACATTAGGGATAGGTGGAGGATTTTGCACCGCAATACATCTGGATGAAGGTATGGTGCAAGCCCCGTCATAATGGTTCTGGCCATATTTATTTCTTCGTGACTGTGACACACTTGATTGTATGCGGGTCTTTTGAATACCTTCAGAAATACCCATAACTCGTAGTCAGTGTTCCCTTCCCTCGGGTGGGCGAAGGACATGATATAAGTGTACCCGCAGTGTGTTGGTTGTTTTGGCAAGGTAATGATTCCTAAGGAATCTTTTAGCAAAGGCCATCCATGCTAGCAATAATGTGTATGCAGCATACATAAAATGTTAACTTTCCAAGAAATTTTGCACATCTACATGTTAAATGAACATTATCTATGGAAGAACCTCTCTTAATAATGCGGTTTACTTTATTAATGCAAGTAAGCATAATCAACCGAGGCATAATCATCGAAAGATCCGTAATGGTCTGTATTCAAAAAATGCCTATGAAGTGGTTGACTTGCAGGAATTAGCTGATGTAAGAAATCCGAATAAGGTAACGTGAGGCACAAGTATATTAAGATGAGAAGACATGTCAAATAAACTGTAAGTTTATCGTTGGCTTCAAAACAGAGGTTAATTCGAAAATAATAAGAAATAGGAAGCAACGAAAACAATACTTAAAAGAAATGGTGAAATTAATGGCAACAAATCCCTGAGGGAGAAGGAAAAGCGCTATTAGAGGGGACTACTTGAGAAATGTTCAATGTGGCCCAAAGGAAATGCAGAGACCAGCTGCAACTGGTATCCCTGGAAGATACATTTAGTAGGGCTTCTTGGCTGTTCTCCTAAAATGGGGGTGCTGCTTTTGCATCCCATGCCATTGCACATGCTCCTGCCATTTTTGATGAACTTCTCGGTGGAGGAACTTCCCTAATGTGTCTATGCTTTTCTTTGTGTGGTGGGTCTCTATTTTTGATGGATTTCTCTGGATTCCAATGAGCATTTTCTTTCCCTTGAGTCATTACCTTATTACCTCATTACCTCATTACCTGTGGGCTTAGGATCTGTGGGATAACTTGCTTCCTCTTTTTCCTAATCTGTCGGATCTCCCCCTTTATAACGACCTCCGATCGTCCCCAATCACCCCATCATTCCTTGTTCCAGCATTTGTACACCCTCCTAAAAGGTATTTTTAAAAATTTTGTATTTTATAATTAACATGGTTAGATTTAAATATGAGACAATCAAGAAAGAGAAAGGTAATTATAATAATAATTGGTCAAAGTCTAAAGTTTAATCAGCAGGAAGAGATAAAGTAAAACCCCAAAACGAAAAGGGCGAGAAAATAAAGGGTTGCATTGTAGGTGTGTTATACATTTCCAATACCTTAACTGTTGTTTGCTGATCATACATGTATATGGTCATGAAAAGCAAAAATAACCCCACCCCCTTTAAACAAGGTATCTACAATAACACTACCAGGGTATGTTTCGATGACACACTACATAAATGTATTTGTTCTTGCACATACTTTTGACCGATTTCATTATCTTTTCATTACTTGTAAACACAAATGTAAGCATTATCCGGTTCTGTACTAATTCTTGTAGTTTGTGGTTAACTAGAAATAAATATTTGTTTTGAAGATGACCTTGCCATCAGTTTTCGTCAGGAAACTTGTGATAACTAATAGTTTAATATAATACTTTTAACATTTTTCTATAATGCACTTGGTAAAAGCGATGATCTGTCATTAAACTCAACATGTAAGCACGGTAAATTTTCAAATGTGAAATTCCTGATTCATAGTGGATTTTCTTGCAAATACATTTTTGATGCGATTTGTTGAAGATTTTCTGAAAATATCCAATGTTTTCGAAATATTCCTTATGAAAAAAGGACTTGAAATATAATTGTCAATGCAAAGTGTTAAACGTTTACTAAAAATTAGCATTTCTTCGAAAGATTCCTTTTAATAAAGGAACTCTGCTAGGATCTGTTGCAATTTTATTTCAAATGAAGGTAGTATGGGGTGATGACCTACTTGTAGGGAACGAAACCAGACGGGAAATTGGACTAAGGGGCAAAAAAGGGTGAAACCGCCCTAATGAGTCCGAATGACCCTCCCCTTGAATTAAAAGATTAACAAACTTACAGTCTTACCTTTAGGCCTAGCAGAGATTTCGCGGTGCTGGTATGATCCTGTTTCAGAACGTCCATAAAGTTGAGTACTTTTATGGACACATCCGGAACCAAGGAATCCTATAATAAAACAAAATTGAAAAATAAAACAATAAAAATCCAAGTTAAACTTCCATTGGTCAGAATATTTTTCCAAATATCCGAAGTTTTCGGCCAATCCAAATCGTGAAACAGAGAAAGTAGTTGGGCTAAGTTTCTATTGGTTATCTTTAGTTAGAAATTATCCATTTCGTTTGGTGCGAGACGAAAAACAAGACTCCTCACATTGTCCAGTACGTGCGTGTATAGTATGGTACCCGCCATCACGCTACAATTTTTGTAATACTTGAAAGTTTTGTGAAATTGTATCCCCATTCTGTAATTTTAAAATTTGCATTTGGTAACTTTAAAAGTCGCGATTTGTAACGTCATTTACAGAACTTTATTTTGCATTAAACAACTTGGGAGTTTCGTGGCACTTCGTCTCGACCGTTTAATTTATTCTACAGTTGGAAGTTTGCCGATAGCTTCAACAGCGCGTGCGTTACGCGTCCCGAAAACAGAATTTCGTGCTGTTTTCATCGCATCGAACTCTGAAGTTTTCTTTTAGGCGACCTTGCGCTCGTCCCCGGTAATTCGGGTAGCAAACAAACTGTTCTTGGACGCCGAAACACTTCCGACGCCAAGACACGTCGGGGAACCCCCTCTTGGGATTCCCCGACCTTGGCTTTGGACGAAGGCCTGAATAGGCTTATCGCCTCCCGTGATCAGCCTTCCGCCTTTTTGTAAACACGAAGGGAATCCCCTTCGTGGTTATTGTTTTTTTTATCACGCTCAACAGACATCCATACAGGGTGTCCCATTAAGCATGAATTTCGAAATTTGCTTGAGGAAAGGAGCTGCAACTGGGGGGCTTTGAAGCAGAGCTCCCAGAACGGCTACGGTTGTTCCCCCACACTCTAAAGCCCCGTCCACACCAAGAGCAATCGGAAATAAAAATGGGAAATTGGCAATCGGAAATAGCTCCAGGCTATTT
>JAQGBX010004741.1:0-14802 GCA_034698745.1 Megaphyllum sjaelandicum | reverse complement strand
CACGCTGTATCAATCCGCCAAAATCGTTCTTTCAACGTTATTGAAGATGGCGGCGTCTAAGGATGGAACAACGGTTTCTAATAATTCTAATTCTGTGGCTGCTAATAATCAAATCCAATACGGAAAAGTAATTCTATCATTGGAGAATTGTCTGCTGCCTCCCGAGAAATTGGAAAATACACCTTCACTTCAAGATGGTTTGGATAAAGACACTGAATTGGATCTGCGGATTCTGGGTTGCGAAATGATTCAAACTGCTGGTATACTCTTACGACTGCCACAGGTTAGGCCTATTTCTTTTTGACTAATCATGCTCATATTTTATTCTAGAATGCATTATCACGGATTAAATGAAATTATTGAGCATTTTTTAATGTTTAGTATCTGTTAAGTACGGTACAATTTTATAATGAGCGGCCTTGTTGGCAAAATGCATGGTGGCAGTTACCATCTATAGGTTGCTTCCAGGGGTATTTGTCAATGTCTAGATTATTAAGATATCGATTTTTGTGAAAAATTACAATGATTGATGAAGTTTGGTAATGTTCTTACTAGTTTCATATGAAATTACTTCTCCTATGCTTTGCAAATGCGCTTTATCCAAACTTTTGTTTGTAGCGAAATAATTACACGCTAAGTGCAAATCTTCTAAATGCTTGATGAATAGTGGCACATGAAATAATAGGGCCTTTGCCGCAATAGTATATTGATCTGTATGATATGTGCATCAAATGCCAAGTTTTCGTGGGGGAAGAAAAGCCCGTCATAGTAGTAAATAATTTAGGGATCGTTTCCACCTAACTTTTATCAGTTTTGACTAATATATCATGTAAGTGTTTGGTTTCTTATCCATTTGCAAGAGTTAATTCTAATGAAAAATTGGTTCATTCTAGGTTGCAATGGCTACAGGACAAGTTCTTTTTCATCGCTTTTTCTACTCAAAATCATTTGTGAAATATAATTATGAAGTAAGTGCATTTTCTAACTAATTTTAGTACATTTAGTGCATATAGCAGTCTTTTGTGTGATTAATGTGCTTCTTAATGCCTTATTTTGTAATAATAAACTAAAAAAAATACCATTCACTTGTAAGTAACATTTTAGCCCAATGTAGAAATTTAGTTTTTGAAGAAATAAACACAAACAATGTAAGACTTTTGAACCTATGAGAAAAAACAGCATCAACGTTTGTACGTTGTGGTAAACAGGTAATTGCAAGTGATAAATGTACTTATCTAACAACGGATTTCTTAGGCATTATCATTACAGGTATATTTTTTGGCCCCACCTTAACTATAATATAAAATTATTTAGATGAAGATCATCATTTTAGAATGAGCATATTTCTTAGTTATTGTATGTCGATCTGCATAATTGATATTTAAGGAATAAGGTTTCAAAGAAGTTTACTGGTTTGGAATATTATATAAAATGACATATTGCAATCTCTTGGTTTGGACTTAAGGAGCATATTTTAAAATATTTTGATTATAGAATCTTTTACTTGCAGGTGGTAGCAATGGGATGTGTATGTTTGGCTTCCAAAATTGAGGAAGCTCCCAGGAGAATCAGAGATGTCATCAATGTGTTCAACCACATCAAGCAAGTCCGAAGCAATAGGTCAGTATTATCTTTGGCAATTGGCTTGTTTAACATGAAAATTTACTTTAGGAGCTTCAATCTGTATTGGAGATCTCCAAATGTACTTTAAAAACAGATTTTCGCAGCATAATCTAAAACATGTAGATGCACCATTGAAGAACTTTGAAAAGGGTTAGCTTTCTACCTTAGCAATCATTTAAATAAATTATATTCAAAAATTACTAGTACATTTCCAATATTTTAGCAAATTACAGTCATGTTCAGATGATGCTTGAATGTTTAGTGATGGAAATTCTTTAAACTTCTTTAAAACTATTATGCATTATCAGAATTATTTTCACTAATTATTTATTCTTAATCTGATAGTGACTGGCTAACATTTAAGAATTGTTTATGTATTTTACTTTATGATTTGAGACTTATTTGAAATTCGTGTTTGCATTTGTGTTTGAGCTAATGGAACAGTGATAAACCACCAATTTTTTTTATTTCCGCGTGACTTGTAGCCTGACCACAAGTTGAGAAGATGTTTTGGCCACCTGACATGCCAGCGTTCAAATGCTAGGGCAGGTCGGGTGCCACGTTGAACGTACTTTCAACAATGGTTTGTATTCACTCTGGGTAAATTCCTCCATCAGCCATCCTACCTTTTATAGCATTCTGATTGATGGTAATGTAACAGCTTATAAAGGTCGAACATGCTTCTTTCTTAATTGGTATTTAGGTGAATACTTTTCAATTGTTCAATACAAGATAGTCTGCTAGAAGTGTGTATTTAGTAAATTTAGCAGTTGCATAACAATTAGCAACCAAATTTCGAATCCATAGCAACGGGATAATCGTTGTGATGAACAGGTATTTTTAGGTAAAACCTTGACTTTTTGACTAAACTGATCGACTTAAGATTTGTGTTCAGTGAGAACAGATGGATTTTTTACCAGCTGTTCTTAACTTGCACAAAGCTGTTAAAGAAAAATGAATAATCTTTTACTCATTACGATACTTGGCATCTACGAAATTTTAGTTCCTCTTACATTTTTAAAACAGTTGCTTTCGAAATTTTGCCACGTCAGATCATTCTAGTTTAATCTAATCTTGAATTTCATGAGATATTTAAAATAAGTTCAAATTAAGTTTGAATAGTTGACTTTTCATATGCAAGATTTTTTCATAAGATAATTGAAGTTTAGTTATAACTTATCAGTTGAGAATTAAAATTCTTACTCAGGAAATTCAAACTTGGTGGCATCCTTCTTGTTCCATTAACTCGTCAACACATGCAATTGCCGTCTGTTACGTTTGCTGCAAAATGCTGATGATTATTTTAGGACTATTCAGCCAGTGATTCTAGACCAGAATTACATTAATCTGAAGAATCAAGTGATCAAAGCCGAAAGAAGAGTACTGAAGGAACTTGGATTTTGTGTTCATGTTAAACACCCTCATAAGGTAGGTATTTGTTTTTCATAAAAGGTACCATGTATTTAAAATGCTTTGCATCTCACTTATGTTTTTTTCCATTTCTCCAACTTAGATTATTGTAATGTATCTTAAAGTTTTGGAGATCAAAAACAATCAAGAGTTCACCCAGCTCTCTTGGTAAGTAAATATTTAATTTGTTTTGTACACTTCAACATTTGCTTTTGAAACATGAACATTAATCTATAGGATATCTTGCGATGTTACTGCTGAATTTGCAGTTGTTTTTAATAAGTAATATTAATTGATATTGTATCCCTGTGGTTGGTGAGTGCAATTTTGAGAGTTGATTGTGAAATTCACTGGGTTTATAATTTTCAGGAAAAGCAAGCATTAAACAGTGCTTTTTTTTTCTGGGCAATTAGCAATTGTTGCCTTTCTTGTTTTTAGTTTGGACGCTTCAATTTTCCCAGTCACTTTAGTTTTAATTGATGTTAATATATATTGCTTATTATCTGTGGGCATCAGTTTTATAGCAGCAATCAAGAAAGTGAAAAAGCATCTTAATTTTTATATTATATTTTATGCTTTTTTTATCCATAATATTGTGCTATATAAGTGACCATGGAATATCTATTTTTTGGTTGCATGCAATAGTTTTGAACAGGCATCATGACTATTGGCATTCTTTGTCTTGTCTGGATAGACAAATCCCCATCTACAATTTTCTCAAATTAATGCCATATTTTTTGGTTTTCACCTAACAGTGATTAGGTGAGGATGAGCATAAATTAGTACAAATTGCATCCAGCTTCCCAGCAGAGTGGAACTGGCCATCAACCAACTGGAGAGGCCACCAGTTGAAGCTCTAATGCAGCCCTCCTGGGTTGACTTCGACAAGAAGACTGGAAAAGCTGCAACTTAAATTCTATTCAAGCAATAGGAAGCAATGGACTACGATAACCCCATAGCACCCACTGGCTTTGTTACCTCGCTCCGAAGGAAGCCCCGTCTGTGCTCGTCTGATGTGCTTTCCATCTTCGGCTTGGTTTGCCATCGTTCGTTTGTTTCCATTCTAGTGCTTTGGAGGAGATGGTTAAGCTTTTCAATGCCTAGAAATTGCAGTATGTAATTGGGCTGGAAATTGCAAGAATACACTTTGCTCCTATGGAGGAATTGTAGGTGGATAAAAGGGCAGTTGTGCATTTCCTCCTAATTAATAATATATTTAAATAATGCCTAAGATGAGTAATAGCTTATGAAAAATTAATGTTCTTCAAATTTCTTATGGCTCTTTTTTTTTTATTAAGCTGAATTTGTTTAATCAGGTTTTTAAATTCCACTTTGCAAAGTTTTGTTAAAACAACTAAAATAACTAAAATTTTCAAAATTAAAAATATATCCCAATAATAAAAAGCACCACTGTTTAAGTAACTTATGTGCATAAATAGGCCAACGTTTAAATTCATCAAACCCGCTACTGTTTAATTTATAGCTTGTTTTTGTTAAGGTGAATGTCTGGATTTGCCAACATTATTTGTAACCTGAAAACCACTACTGCCTAAGATAATGAGTGAAGCCCTGTTACAAGAGCCAAGTAAGCTTAGCTGTTAGAATGATCTAAAAAAAAAACCAAAAGTATTTAAAAATCAGCTGGTGCTATTTGTTGGTGTTGCCATCAAATCTATTTGAAGAATATTTAGAACATAATTAACTAATTTAAATTATTATAACGTAGTAAAACTGGCAATCAGTTTTTTAAAAAATGAAAAATTTAACTATTGTTAACCCTTCACTAAAATATATTAGGTTAATAAGCTCATAGATGTATGATTAAATGCTGGATTTTGGTTAATTGTTACATTAATTTATCGACTAGGAGCATTGTGTTGTCTTCCATTTTCCACCCAATGGTCAGGATACTACAAGAAATCGAGCTTATTTGCTTCATATTCTGTAAACTTCATCTGCATGATTTAATGGCTGCTAATGTGGTAGCCACCGTTTTTCAGGAACACAGCGCAATTACTATTTTGGAGATTGTCACGTGCAGCGTTTTTTTTATTATTTTTGCCAAAGAAAATTTTTGCTGCCATTTTCAAAAGATGGAAAATGTTTCATCTGGATTTTCTTTCTTCGGGATCCATGCAAAGTGAGCAGCCACATGGCAGACTGGTTATGTTGTTTTGTGTGATGAATGACTTGGGAACAAAGTGTCATGGTTACCATTGTTTTCAATGGGCCTGGAGCTTTGTGTATTTACAGACTGTTTGCGCGACTTCATACGGGGGAAGTACACGTGTCTCAAACTAAGTGCCTCATTGGATGCTAACTGGTGGCCACTACCTTTGGAGCTTGAATGGCTGGTTCGAACTGGAAGATGGACATTGGAACTTCTCTATTCATAAAATTCACTCCCAATATTGCCTCACCTACCACTATTTTGTGACTTGAAATCACTTGGCTTGTCTTCATAGCAAAATTAATTCTTATATTTTATTTAGGAATTACATGAATGATAGCTTGAGGACTGATGTTTTTCTTCGCTATAGTCCTGAAACGATAGCTTGTGCTTGCATCTATCTTAGTGCTAGACAGCTAAAAGTGAGTGTGACAATTCCGTATTTTGGCATTTGATCAATGAGGTATAAGATTACTAACACAAGTCGACAACTTTCAGATTGGCCTGCCAAATAAACCTGTCTGGTACCAAGTTTTCCGTGTCGAGGAAGATGACATTCGCACAATTTGTCAGATCATTCTTCGTCTTTACACTAGGCCTAAGGTAAGTACAGCAAACTGGAATAAAGCTTTTAAGCACATGAGAAAGCTTACATTATTGTCAGTCTTGCAGTGTGTTTTTTTTGTATTTTCAATTTCAGCCTAATGTGGACAAACTTGAAAAAGCAGTAGATGAACTCAAAAAAGCCCAAGAAGAGGCAAAACTGCGTGCTAAGGGATTATCTGCTTCTAACACCCCGCAGACAGGTGGCTTTTCTCCGAATTCTCGATCCAGTAAGTACAATTTTTGGTGTACTAATCTCCATTTTCTTGTGTTGCTCATTATCCGACCTTTGTTGCAGATTCTCCAAATAAGGCTGACAGATCCCCTCCGGTAGACAGTAAAAAGGATAAAGGTCAAGAGAATTCAAAAAATAAAAATAACCACATCGAAACCCCCAGGTAAGATATTTTCATAATCATCCATTGAGCGAGAATATAGGGGCAATTTGTGAAATTTAGTGACATTGATTTTATAGATTTCTGGAAAAATTTTAGTGTTCTTTAAAATAAAATAATTCGCATTTGTCTTTTACGTTTTATTGTTAGTCCAAATTGTCACTTATCAAAAGTTTACCTTGCTGTTGTGGTTTTTAATGTATCAAACTTCAAGCTATTAATTTGTGTTTACAGCAAACGTGGGAAAGACACAAATCATGTTAAAAACCACTCCCCAGTTTCCAATACCAGTGGTGGCCGCAAGTCAGCCTCGCATTCCAGCCGAAGTCACACAAGGAGTCCATCGCCTAAGCGCAAAGTGCGCAGCCCACCTCGGAGTTACAAAGATTCTCGCAAGGCGACTGCAGCATCCCCAACTTCTAGATCTCGGTCGAGGTCTAAATCAGTTGAACGCAAGAAGCGCCGCGTGACGAAGCACCGCAGAAGCCGATCCCGGTCACACTCTTACACACGCTCACCTCATCGGAATCACAAGAAGAGTCACAAGGAGAAACCTCGTTATCGCAGTCGATCTAGGGAGAGGGTTTACAGATCTAGGTCACGTTCCTATGAGAAGTACAGTTTAAAAAGTAGCAGAAAAAGCGATAGACCAACGCGGGATAACGGGCACCATCGTAGCAGATCTCGTGATCGAAGCAGAAGATGAAAATGGAGCTCCATATTTTTAATTACAAGTAAGTCGTTCGAAAACATTTGCAAGAGCAAATTTGGCGCAGTTAGCTTAAGTGTTCTGTTAAGAGCTCTGGTCATGTGATGGATCAGCATGTTCTTTCGGGTGAAATAATGACGATGACAAGTCCCAAGTTTTATGTACCCTTGAAACCTTGATCACCCTGTAAATATCCAGTTGCCATCTATACTGTATACTGCGATTCTAAAGGATAAGATCGCTTGTGAACAATAAATAATAATGGTTTATTTTCAGTTTTAAATAGTTTGAGTTTCACACATTTTTCTTGAACCTGGGCATGCATTCATGGGAGAGCAATAAATCTTCCCCTTTTTTGGGAATGTCTTCACAACAACCTATGACTCCAAACTTTCGTGCTGCGGTAGATATTTATAATGTTTGCGAGGCTAGATTCTATTCCACAATTGCATGTCAGTAACTGTGAGCGCTAAATGCCTTAATTCCACAAAAGGTGCGATTTGAAGTAAATTAGTGCATGAATGATTACATTTTAAAAATGCGTGAGATTGTAAATAATGGTAAATCTAATATATAATGTATGTAACAAAATGAAAGCAGGGTTGAATACAGAAATTAATCTTATCTAGATTATTGAAATTGTTCAACTGCATTCTTGGATTTAATTTTTACACTAAAATATATTTTTTTGAGGATAAAATTGATAGTATTTATTAAGTTGCAAGTGCACCTCACTAGACAATTCATTGTTGTGAATTCAAAATAAAAATTGCAATTCTAGTGGCAATATTGATCAATCCAGGAATGCATTTTAATAATTTCGACAAAAAACTTTAGTTGGTGGACCCTCTTAATAATAGTAAAATATTTAAACGCTGTCATTGCTGATGAATTATAATTCAGTAATGTTTAATGACTAAAATTTGAGTTTGTTACCTGAATTTTCTTGTTAGGATGAAATAAGTGTTTACTGGTAGCCTTTGGGCAACCCATTAAAATGTCTTGCAATGTCCAGATATCCCCTTATAAATTATGCGATAGACATGCTGACATAAGTCACTGCTACATAAAGACAATTTTGAGTTTTCCAATCATTTCAACCCAGAATCAATTCACACCTTGTTCTGGTGTGATGACTTTTTATTGGCAAGTATAACACATGATGGCATGATTTTTAAACTGACCCTGGTTTAGTAAAACTTGCCAATAGCAAATGGGAATAAAAATACAATAAATTAAGTAGTTTTTATATAAAATGTCATGCTAATGTTAACAACCGACATCCGCATCTTTGCTGAGATTATTAATGGACAGCACATGTGCTCTAGATTCAAAACATACAGTTTAATGTGGAGAAGCTGATCCTTTCGTTTTGTTGTGCAGATTACTTTAAGAATTCTAGAAGGACTTGTAGAGAGGATATCTGCATCTTTTCTCTGACTTCTAATATAATGTGTTGAGAATTAATAATTCATTGATAGATTACCATTGCAGCTAGAATCCAGTAAATCAGGCTTGCTGCAAGCCAAATTTCATTGATTAAATGTAAACTGAAGAGTGGGGTACACAAACGTGGCTATACGATTCGTCATTCACACTGGCACAAAATTGTGAGAAAGATATCAAATCTTAAAACACATCAGTCACACCTGTTAGACTAGATTAAAAATAAAAAAACGAATGACAAGTAGCACGATTATTAACGGGAAATATTTTGTGTTCGGAGTTCTCAGGCTCGAAGCAAAACAATCCAGTTTGTTCCATCTGCACGTGCAGCTCACACACTTTCCTTCAACAAAATTATTTGACCAAAAAAAAAATAACGACCAGCCTAATGCCTGTTCATTTCATGACGGGCCAAAATTGAAGATAGTAGCGCTGGGTGGAACCCTCAAAGAGGCGATCGAGCCAGTTTGGCAAGCCATCCAACAATGCTGTTTCAGTAGGAACACTTGGCTGCTGTATCATTGGCTGGGTCTGAAATCCAAAATGTACGAATTGTTGGGTCATGTTTCTAAATAAGATTTCCAATTTTCAGCCCATTTGGATATGCACATACTTGTACTTTAGGGCCAGCTTCAACATCGCTGACCTCAGTTTCACTGCCTTCACTAGAATCATCAAATCCCATGAAATCACCACCGCCCTGGTTTCTCCGCTAGAAAGTATTGCGGGAGACATCAAGCCAATTGAAGGATGATCACCATACCACATTTGAGCTATACCTTTCAAATACTCGCCTTCATTGAAAGACTTCCTTTGGACGTTTCCTGGTACTTAGCATGGTACATGCAGAAGTATGTTCTGTGCCCATTTAGTGAAATCACTGTTCCAATGCAGTTTTTGGGGTTTATGTTGAGCTCTCGAGGTTCAGCCAGTGTTTGAATGAGCAATCGATGATACCAATCCAGGTTTTTCTCCAGAAGAAGGTAAGCAAACATCAAGCTCTTGTTTCTGATGGGAGAACATGACATGTAAGGCCAGAAGATGAGCAATGCTGCAGTGGGGATTAGATGCAATAATGAGCTACCTGCGATATGGGTAACAGATTTTATAAAACGTTGGATATAGAATACGTTTGGCCTCGCTGTTTACTAATAGAACAATGGTACGGCATCCTGGCTTCAGCAATTTGACAAGTCCGTTGTATGTTTCACCTCGCAGCTCGTGAATCATTAAAGGTACCTCTTTGACAGGCCTACATTAAAATACCATTGTATATTTTTTTTCTTTCAGATTTTAAAAGAACATTGCTGAGTCATTTTGAAAGTATTCTAGAGCAGTGTCACATTTCTATACAAGATCTTCACCTCATGCCACTTCTCTCCCAATTATTCCATTCATAGGTACTTACTTTTTTGGTACACCAGGAATGTCTTTACCCTGCTCGTGAAATTTTTGGCTGACTGTTTCCTCTTCAATTTTACTGAAAGAGAGAAATTCAGGCCTTAAATGAAAGCAACTGGACTAATGCACTAGCAAAGCGACCTTGGACTAAAAACTCACACTAAATAGGACAGGAAGTAGCCTCCAAGTACCACGAATCCAATGGATAGCAGGACAGAAATGGCAGGCAAGGCCTCTTCACGGGTGATGTTTTCTTTCAAGTACTGAGTGACAGTTATCATCTTCAATATGAGTCGTGAAAAGATGCTTAAGACATGTTCATCCACTAGCGCCTGAGAATAGGTAAAATCTGTAATTAGGGAATCTTTTACTTCCATCAAACTAAAATGGTTCATTATTCTTACATTTATGACTGCATCTTGTGATATGGCATCAGTCGATTTGAGCAGATTGTTCACTGTAGAAAAGAGGTCATCTGAAATGTTAACCTTGTCAGCATCTATGGACCAACCATCCTGCAACCAGCGATATTGTAATGTGTTGTGATTTTTCCGCCACATGACCACTAAGCCCAGCTCCTCGACTGTTTCATTTTCTGAAATGTATTGTGTGTTAAACTAAAATCACTCAAGTACCGACTTCAAATGGTTGCCTCATATTTGGTACATTGATACAATGATTTGGGTCCTATGAAGTGCTCCAAATTTGACTTACCTGCCCCAAGAGCTTTCATGAAATCCTCCTGTCGCTCAGCAAATATATATGCGAACTGCACCCTGTCACTGGGAAGCGGATTATCTTGTAAGTAATCCCTTAAGGCTTGGCGATAAGTATCGTGGGCAGGGGTGTTTCGGGTGACAAGAACAATGCAGAGGCGCTTGCGCAAGGGGGATGCATCTGGTGGGCATAGCTGATCAAACATGTCCTACAAAAGAGACATTGTGTAATTACAGATAGCAATTATACAATTATGGTTTTTTATTTTAACAAACCTGAGAGGATAACCTTGGAAGCCTCAAGTATTTGTTGGCACCGACAATTTCTCTGATTGTGTTAGTGGATATATCGGGCATGCTCAAACTGGCCACTGGCATCTCCTCATCCTCCTTGAACAGCAAAACTGTATCCATGTTGGTAGCTATGTGGTATTTTCCGATCAGTTTATCAACCCCAGATGTTCCCATTTGAACATAGCCAAAGGCTACATTGCTACGGAACTGGTAAGCCACCAGGAGGTAGCGGAGCCTAATCGATTCCCTAGGGCTGAACACTAGGACCCTCACGCGGTTATCAATCCAACCATTCAGAAAATCTGAAACGCTGCTATCATCCACGGACACAACCATCTTATAAGGAAACTTGCTTTTTATGAAATCAATAGTCCTGATAAGACTCAGCTGGCTGTCCTTGTAGTGATATACACGCCCATCCAAGATCAATGCCAAATAAGGAAGCTGTGAAACTCCCAGTTTCTTGGTTAGTGTTTGCTCCATCTCCGCATGGACTGTTGCTACGCCTATCCCTACCATGTAGAAAAACATGCAAAATAATTAATTTCAATGATTTATATTGGATTATATATAACAGAAATCAGAGCAGATGAATATCATCCTAGGAATAAGTATTGCACAAGCGATTGTTAAACAAGTGCTGTGCTTTCACTGCAAAATTAGAAAGTAGTCAAATGCTATTTTATCATTCATCTCTGCAGACTTCAGTAATAATTAGTATTTCATAGGTATGAAATATGATTTTATAACAGTTTTTTTCCTGTTTACTTCCAAATAATTAATATATGGAACATATAATTAAATGAGATTCATTTGAGATTTTAGGGATCACAACTCTTAAAGTAATCTTCTTGCCCTTACGCTAGGAACTCATTGTGCATTTAGGCATGGTACTTTGTGTATCTAATTAATGTCGACATGTGTATCCCAATTGTTTGGGTGACAAACCTAATGGCTCAATTTCTTCAGTGATTTTGCTCCAAAGTGGTTCTGCCCGCATGCATGGTTCACACCAATCCTTATAGAAAAGAATCATATAAGGATGATGTGACGAATTTGGAATGACATTGTTGAAGTATGCCCTATAGAAAGAATTAAAATGGTCACCAACCGAGGTCAAATGCAATATGGGAAAATGTACAAAGGACAGATGCACACCTGGATGTAATAGTTTGCTTGCGATACACAGCACCCTGATCATAATTAAAGTCAAACCTAAAGCCACTAGAACTGAAAAACGACTGAAAGGAATCGGGTCCACGCCTGAATTTGCTATAGTCTGGCCTATGTCTGAAGTTTGGCGTATCTTCGGTGATTCCCTGGGTGTCGAAAAGTGCTCGTCTTTCAGGATCGGACAAAAGCTGAATTGAAAGTAAGAACTGAATTATATATTTTAATTTTTGCCTACTTTCTCTTAAACTTGCTTGTTTGATGATCAAACATATAAAGTAAACAAGTAAAAAACTATGAAACGTTTATATGGAATAGTGGACACATAATTTAACTTGCCAGATTGCCTTAATTTACCTCATATGCTTGTGTAATTTCCACAAATCGACTACTTGCATTTGGGTCCTTGTTCTTGTCAGGGTGCCTGCAAGTGAATAAACATTTTACAGCTATCGATAACAATGCACAAACATTGCCATGTTACATTCCTACCCTTTACCTAGCAGGATACTAAATAGCAAGAATTTTAAACTAGTGAACGTGCAATTTAATAAAATCATGTTTTTCTTAATTCCAGTACGTCAATTGACCAGCAAGAATGATATGTGTTCTTCTCATCATTACATCAAATAATGATTAAAATTCATACAGTACAAGGTACAGTGTAACCTTCTTAAGAAGAAGTTGCTTTTTACAAATATCTGATAGTAAGAACTTATTAATTAATGTTAATTTCCTTGTTTAAAAGGAATTCCGAATTTGGATATTACAAAGTTTTGCCTGAAACGAATGAATTTTTTGAGTTCTCAAGCATTTGCAGTACGTATGTTGCGAACTTCAGACAATATCAAAAAGGTACGTTTTAACAGGGAATATTTCCCGATAAAAGTTCTTAGGAATGATAGGATGATAGGAATTCATTTAAACTTCGATGAAGTTTTATTTCTTATTGTCGAAGTCATGGTTTTTGTCTGACTTCTGATAATATAAAATATGGTTTAATCGAACACATTTTGGTGTCCTTTGAGATTCGTCAGAGGTTCGACTGTAGATGATTTTGTCATCGAGTTAAAACCTGACGTCTACAAAATGTAAATAACAATTATTTTAATATTCATTAACATGTTCATTCACTCTCATACACCAAAACGTAAGTCTTAGACGGGCTTACATAAGATAATAAAAAGAAATTTTGTAGCACTCTTGGCTCTTCTACATGTATCATTTAATGTACATTCAAACCAGCGTAATTCATACATGTACGTTCAATTTCAATCTTAAAAATCACTCGTACATGTAAGTGCAACTGATTTATTGATGATGGATGATCGATAAACTTTAAAAATTGTCACTTGATATTATATGCAGTTCCACATACAGTGTATGTAAGCAAGTAATTTCTCTTTTGAGTAAAACCTCTGAAATGCGAACTAATTGTACAACGACTTTAATATATGCAAGGTAGGAATTACGGGTTGAATGATATCAAAAATCACAACAATCGAATGAGCATCAAAGGCGAGCCATATCATGCAGGACCGCACACCTGCGGTAAAGGGGGGTAGGAATGCCAACGTACCATTCCTTCGCTAAATTTTTATAAGCCTGCTTGATTTTAGGCAAGGACGACTTCTGTGTGACGCCCAGAATTTCATAAGGATTTCGAAGCGCTAATATTACTGGCAAAAATGCCAGTAAACTGAAGAAATTACACAACCTCATTTAAGAATTTAGGATGTCGCCATTTTTCGAGGAATTTCAAACGAGGCTACGAGAATGATCTAGGAAGGAGCACCCTCTGGTGGTCATAACACGGCATACAGGGTCATTCATAAATAACGGGAGTGAACTAGCAAGGGGCAATTCAAAAAGGACGTCCTCATGTAGGGGGTATGGGGGAATGGTCGAGTCTTGGACGCAATGTGGACAGGGCCGGGGGGGGGGGAGAGTATGACCCTCTCGGACGGCCACATGAAATAAAATGCCAAATTAAGTCAGTTCCCAGGGTAAAAATAAAATTGAGCGCAACATCGCATGCGTGATTTGTTATAAATTTCAAAAGTCTGTAATCAGTGTACCACGGACTGGGGTTTAGTACACGACTGCCAAAGTACGATTCGTACAGCTTAATTCTGACTAATAGTTACGCTATTGATTCTCATATTTTAAATACATGTATTTGCGTTTGTCAATTTATACTGTACATGTAAAATTGAACGAATGTCAACTTGGGAATTAGTATTTTATTAATTTTAATTCATTGCTATTGAAGGCAATTGAAGACAAAAATAGTCGTTGACGCCATCTTGAAAACGTCACCGTTTTTCTCACGTGTATTATATACATGTAGTGTTTCAGCCTGACTTTATCCGTTATCAGTCTTACAACTTTATTTTTCCATCATCATACAATGAATACGATTTATTAGGACGAAGTAGAGATCTCGTCCATTTCGTTTTTGAAAGCCAAAAAAAAGTAGAATATACACCAATATTAAATTAAGCGACCAGTTTGGCCACAGCTACAGTAATTACAGAAACGCTCGTTTGGAACGCAGTGTTCCCGATCACAAGCATTAATTATTCCTTCACGATTAAAAAAGCTTGGAAGATTTTATTGGTTATTTTTCTCTATTTTCATGATTTACTGATTATTCTTCGTGAGATGCTTATAATATTACCAGACATGGTATTTTTGGAGTTTTTTTTTTTACAGGATTTCTGCTAAATTTTGAGCCTTTAATCACATCACAGTAATGACGTCATTAGGTTGTGCTTTATTGTACTAGGGGGCCGTTCATAATTTACATGTACACATTTTTACCACTTTTTAACACCCCCCCTCCCCTAGGTGTACATTGGTAGA
>JAQGBX010004740.1:0-14802 GCA_034698745.1 Megaphyllum sjaelandicum | reverse complement strand
AATTGTGTGCCGCTGGTTGGCGCTGGTGGTACGAAAATTAGTATGCTTAATTTTAAATTCTTGTTGTGTTCGTACCCATAGGGTAGCTACACAACGAGCTTCTTTTTCAGCCGAAAGCAACTGATCGACATACACTAGCGCATGTGCATTCGAAGAAAACCGAGCCCGAGGCAGGCTAAAAAGTCTATACTCGGCATGCGCTAGTTTATGTCAGTCGCTTTCCGCTGAAAAAGAATCTCGTTGTGATATAGGTACCCATAGATTGTAAAATAAATGCTATTTATAGGTGGGAGCAGAGTGGACATGTTTTCTGGTCGCTTGTTTCAGCTCCTTTTCTGCTTGTTTCCAGCTTCCCTTTTTTCCAGCTTTGGTGCGCAAAATGAACACTGATATCGGCGTGAGGTTCGGTGTGCATGGTGGCGCCACTGCATGGGCTGTACAAGGTCGAGCGTAATAAGCTCTCCGCGGAAAGTCTTGCACACGCGCATTAATATTTGGCATCTCATTTTCAGCGCAGGACACGTTTTTACGGTACATAGGCTGCATTCAATCGAGCGAGGTACGACCATAATGCGCGTGGCTACACTTTTGACCAACAGTGATCCGCGTGCCACTCTGTGTCTTACAAGCCTGCTTGCCGATTTCCGAATTGTCCGCATTCAGCCTGGCTCGGCTTAGCTGTCACCTGGTACGCCCTCGTTGAAACGCGTGCCACATTGTAATCCCGCTGGATGGCACTAGGGTTTTTCGGGTGCCAGGCGACTGGAAACAAGTTCACTCTGCTCGCACATTTTTACGACATTTCGTTTTTGACGGCCAAAAAGTAGAAATGACGAGTGGTATTTTTAGCCAATTTGATGTACGCATGAGTGACGACCGTTTTTGCCTTCAATCCGTTCATTGTGAATGCAGCAATACGCTTCACGGGACTTTCATAGCAGTTAGTGACACTGAACCCCCAATTTGCATATTGCAGTTTTGCGCTCGTCAGCAATTGGTCGGATTTTCTGCATCTGAAACTGAGGCACCATTAATCCCCGAAGCTGCGAGCGTTATATGCTAATTAGCACGTGGAAAATGCAGGCGGAGATTTCTTAGCTCGACGTTGATAGAAAAGTAGAAGCGTTGCTTATATAGAAGTACATCTAAAACGTAACTCGATTAATTTAATCGGCTTTTTTTTTTCTTTTTCGCTGTCGCGATCCAATCGAGGAAAAGTGTTATGCAAATCCTTTTTAAACTCGGTGACCAAAACGCTGAGTTTAATTAAGCGCAAAGTTAGCATTTCAAGGTTGGCGATATTGCGTATACTCAGAACTGTGATATTCTTCGCATTTTTCTTGCTACGAAGAATAGCGGAATACAGACGAAAGCTTTACGAATCGTACTCTTTGACAGTCTTGAAGTCACGGTCTTAAAATGGAAAAATGTTTCTTTACGAAATACATTACATGCAGTTGATCTCGTATTAAGAAGAACTTGCTTTATACGAATTTCTACGAACTCATTTCCAGTCCACACCCTGTAATATATAGAGTATGGACAATTGGACGAATTATGTTATTTTGTTCGTTTAAAGACGAATTTTGAGTTCGGATATTACAAATTGTCGACTAAAACGAGGGAAATTCGCGATAACGATGCAGCACCTTCCTGGCACCTTCCCATTCACATGCAGTATGTGGAGCACGTTTTCATCCAAACTTCGATGATCGTATAGTTTTTATTTTTGGAGTCAAGTTTTGCCTGACGTCTGATAATACGAACTACGGTTTAAACGAATAAATTTTGATGTCCTTTGAGATTCGCCTTAACATAGCTCGCGTGTAATCTACAGTATATCTCTGCAGTGAACAAGTTTGAAAAATCTTAATCTTACAGTTTGAGACTGCCTACGAATTAACTAAAGTGTTCATTTGACTGAAAGGGTGTTCAAAATAATATTGCATTATTTTTATAAGCAAATATTTGAAAAGCTCTTAAGTTCGTCTTGCTGAAATTCATTTAAAAAAATAAGAAAAAAAAGTGTATAGAAACGAGCATTTGCTTAAAAGAAAACTAGGAAAACTATATTCCTGATTCATTGTTTTAGTCGTTATAATCTTCTTAATTTCTATGCCGCAGAAAAGTAAAAATGTATTTAAATCTTTAACGCTTATGGTGTTATGGTTTCCGAGCATATCTTCAGATCCTTTACATAAAGTTACGATATGCCATGAAGGGGGGAAGTTTTGGCAATAAAAAATAAACAAAAGTTTTATATGGTAAAATGCGTTTTTATGGAGAGTACTCGAAAGTAACATTTCGGTATTAAACCATAAAGAAATGGAGCTCGTTGAAGAGGGGAAAAAATATCCAGGCGAGGGTTTTCAAGCAAATTAAATTTGAAATTCAATGGTTCGGTCCATGAATGGCTAAGTGGATACTGTTTACTTCGTCCTACTTTGATTTATTTGGACTCGATTTTGGTGATGGATTATAGTGCTCCGGGCTCCTCGTTAAATCCGAGCATTTAATGAATTATGGAAATCTAGACTTACGACGTATAGGCTACTGATTGGAGCATTGAATCTGTGATTAACTATACATGTCACTTTTTAAAAAAAAAAAATCTTGGATTAATCATGTTGAATCGGACTTTGGATCGTCCGTTTTTCTGTCTTCACGAAAACAGCATATTGCCCTAAAATATTTGTGTATGAGCATCACTGCTGCATCATGTAGAAACATGTTGATTCATCATCATGAACATTTATGAACTGAAAATAAAACTTATAATGTTGCTGTTGAAGGGAGAGGAAAAAAAACCTACCAAATGCTGTTAACTCTGTTTTTAATAAAATTTACTACGTTTATAAATAAAAAAGCATTGAACTCGTGAATAACATACAGTGCAAGTTGCTAAAATTGCAAATCTTTAAACAATGTTAGGCACACCTATTTTTAAAAGCAAATTGGCTCTTTTGGGATAATCACGACGATAATCACAATTAATATAACGATTCGTAAAAATTCGTTATGCTTATTTATTTTGCTCTTTTTTAAAATTGTGTTTGATTTTAAATAATTGCCAAATTGTTATCATCCGAGCGCTGCGTTGTAAATCTCAGACCTGATTTTGAAAATGCGGTGAAATTTCTTAGCTAAGAGCGCCGCAACAACTTTAAAGTACATGTAAGTGCGTCGCAAATTTATCGATTTTTGCAGATGGCGCCACAAACTGGATGTATTATTAACACGTTCTAAGGTTGAGTGCCCCGTGACTTGCAGGTTATCACAACGTTCGGCAAGTTCATAGCGAGTTTTTTTAGCATTTGGTACAATCGCAAAAAGTTCTTTTTTTCGGACAAGTCTGAAAAAGCTATACTGTTTTAAACAGTAGCGTATAACGAGGAGGGTGCCAAGGGGTGGACTACATCCGGGCGCCAAAAAGTTAAACAAATATTGTATGTTCAATGTAAATTTACCAAATATTTTCGACATTACTGGCAAGTCAGTGGAAATATTGGCGAATTTTGTCACGCATCTGCGAATATTTTCAAAAATTTAAAAAGTTTTTCTTAGTTTGCGCGTTTTTCCAAAAAATAAATTTTGCGAAATGTTTCAAAGATTGAGAAAAGACTACCCCCCCCTCCCCTCTCCTCCCCTTTCTCAATATTTGAAACATTTCGCAAGTATTTATTTTTTGGAAAAACGCGCAAACTTTGAAAAACTTTTGAGTGTGGTAGCGAGACTTCCCACCTGGGTGCCAAAAAAGGACAGTTCTTCATAGTAGTGTATAGTTGCTACACTGTATTTTATTGGTTAAAGAAGCAGAATTTGAAATTTTGTAAACATTAGGTTACCGGAGGGGAAACGAACTCACACAAACTGAGTAACTTAAAAATTGCGGTATCATAAGGAAAAAAAGGGTACATGTGTTTCATTAACACGCATACAATGTTACTATGACGAAATTGTAAATTACAGTATACATATATAGATCCTTTTTAAATTTTTTTTTAATTTTTAAATTTTTAAATTTCACTATATTTTCCTCGTTATTTTCATTACGTTATAAAATCCAAAATAGGCGACATTGAATAGAACGAACGCGATTGGGAAAAATACTCTCGAGTATTTGTCAATGACTCTGACATCGTTGATTTTTGGTAGAGTCGCTTTACATAATTGCACTTTTTGCCTTAAATTCTGCAAAACGTTCGGTTTTCGATATTCCTTGGGTTGTTTTTGTCGCCCCGCAAGAGATGCACGTCGGCTGGCGTTTGGACTTGACCACTCCCAAGTTCCTTGGCGTCCAGTCATTTCATACTCATACATCTGCAACAGGATATTTTGCAATAATAAGCAGAAATGACTTTAATAACAAGTTAAAGTAGGACAAATGTATGTCATTGAAACGGGCTTGTAGTAACTAAATAAATGTCTTGCACGATAATCAGAACATATATTGGAACCTCATAATAAAGAACTCCTTTTGAACGAATTTCTGTTTAGTAGCGAGAACTCATTTCCAGACACCGTCCTAGGGTTAAAGTAGGGTATCGACGAATAATGTTACTTTCTTGGTTTAAAACTAACTCCGAATACCACAATTTTCGTCTAAAACGGAATGGATTTTCGAGTTCCCGAGCATTTGCGTTATACAGGGTGGCAAAGAAATCTGTTGCACCCCCAAACTTCGAGAATGGCTCCAAAAATGAAAAATGCAATCGGGTAAGAGCACAGTGATACTTTTTAATTAAGAATGTTAATTACCGTACCACCAGCGCCAAAAAGCGGGCTAACATGTCCTAATGCGTTTTAAATGAGGACCTGTTAGCCCGCTGGTATCACTGTGCTCTTACCCATCGTGTCCAAAACATTTAGCCCTCAAGGGCATTTAGGTCACATGTCTTAAACAGTAATAGATATGAAGAAAAAGTCACTTAGAAAGACGTAGGGCGTTGTAGCCATTAAATTAAATGTTTCGACGCCCTACTACTTTCTAATTGACGTTTTCTTCATACAGTGTATTACCGACCGTTTAAGAAATTGGACCAAAAAGCCCTTGAAATGGGCACCCCATGGTTCCTATATGTTCCCCTCATCAGATTTTTCATTTTTGCAGCCATTCTCGAAATTTGGGGGGGGGGAGAACAGACTTTTTTGCCACCCTGTATCTTGGTGTTGAAAATCAACTTACATTTCCTCTGTCCTGTTCCATTCGATTTGTGTACTCTGTCGATTTGTTCTTGTTCTTGCCTCTTCTTTTTTTTGCTCTGATACCCCAATAAGTGTGATTAACGGCTGAATATTCTAACAGTGCCGCAAACACAAAAGCAAAACACACGACCATATAAATATCTATGGCTTTCACGTAGGAAATTCTTGGCATAGAAGATCGAGCACTCGTGTTGATCGTGGTCATGGTTAATACGGTCGTGATTCCTGAAAAAAAAAACAGTTGTTATTGATGATCTACTGTATATAGGACTTACAATACGAATGGGAATTAAGGTCATTTCCCTGGAGGGACCTACCTAAAGCCACTCTGGCCGATGTAGCTTCGTGATTAATCCAGAATGATACCCAAGAAAGTTTTACGATCAATATGCACGGTAAATAGTTATGGTAAACGAAGTAACCGATATTTCTTTGCATTTCAAAACCGAGGACAAGTCGTTCGTAAGTCCCTAAAATGATTTGAATTTGTTTGATGTACATTCAAACAAGACCCGTTTCACATCGGTATTCATTATCTCTTTATTTATCGATTCAAAAAACTAAGTCTATTTCAACCTTAATAAATTGACATTAAGACAAAAATTTGCTTTTTGGCTAAAATCTATTCACGTGTATAGTACCTTCTGTAAATGAAAATGCACTCCACTTTCTTGCTGTCCAATATTTCGAATAAATTTACATATTTGGAATATTGTTATATAGTGTAAAAGATAGCTGTACCTGTTGGCAGTTTTTGCATAAAATGGTCGACGTCATAATTCAAAATGGAAAATTGGCCTATTTCAGATTGCTCCTTTTCAAACACAGTCTGGTTTTTCCAGTAGATTATCATGTCATTTATGGTATATCCATCTGTTAAACGAGTGGTTTTGTTAGAATACTGCAATGAATCGTTGCACCATGCTCAGTTTAATTTAAATGTTGATTAAAGTAACTGAAGGAACATGGCACGCTCTGTCAACATTATTTGATGAATGTCCTTAAAGATGCGGCCACACCGAAGCAAGCTGTAAAGAAAAAACCACTAACATACGGAGCATTGTTTGCATGCAGTTTGTTTCTGTGTGGCCGCACCTTTAGATTGGTGCAACTCACAGCTTTCTATGTCAATAACACATTTTTGAGAATCCATCGGGTAGTTATGCAAATCCATCGTACAAGCCACGGTTGAAGTAACTCTGATAAATAGACAGTATCGCGACACAATATCAACGTAGCAAACAATTTAAAAGTATTAATCTGAGTTTCTTAAATCTGATACTTTACCTCATTCCGTAAATAATTTCTCCATCCCCACGCAAGCGTACCATTTTGTTGTCATCAACGATATCGTGCAAAAATGAATTTTTATCGTTGCTTAACATTATATCCGGGACCCAAATCTTGTTGGCAAAATCCCCTTGCAAGTTTATCACTTTATCCGAAGTTGAAAATGCCAAACGATCATCGTTCCAGTATTGATTTAAATAAAACGTAACTGTGAAATCCTATTTGAAAATGTTTTAATTGCTATACTAATTTCCATACGTTTTAGTTTTTAAGTTTTGTTACCGTACATGTAATGTTTTTCTTACCATGTTCACCTCAGAAATGCTGTCAAAACTCGCTATTGTTACTGCTAGCCCTACTTGCACTGGACCACCTGAAAATTAGGGAACCGTGTATTTTATATAATAGAGATACAGTACATGCATATAGTATGTGTACTGTATTTTGTTACACAAAATAATTTTAAAAAGATGTTACGGAAATGCTTTTTACCTGTTAGATTTGGTCTTAGACGCAAATCGTAGCCTTCTAAAATACGAGTTAACACTCGGGTCGAGTTGGCAAAATCCTTGAGATTTTGGGCCATAGTTCTCCTTTAATTAACAAAACATCGATTTTGGTAGAGAAATTTACAAATGTTGCAATTTTTATTATTCCACATTATGGTTAATTATTTCATTATTAATGAATTGCTTTCTATGAAGCTTAACTCGTTCATTTTTTTTTAAATTGAAATGTTTTTAAGGATATTAAAATCCGGAGCTAATCAATTCTACTACTATATCAATTATCCCCAAAAAATGTCACTTTGGATCTAAAACATTATAAAATTGTCTGAAATTTAATATTGAAATTGAACGCCGATGATTGCTCGACTTCACTTTCGGCATCTCTTTCGAAATATTTTATAATTCTAACAAACGGATTTCAGGAAATGCAGTCAATTATTTAGAATATTACTGAATTCTTGAAACAATGTTGTAGATTATTCGAAGTATTTTACCTGCTTAGGAGCAACACACACAACAGAAATAATACAGTTTTCTTGAAGCGAAGCATGAGTTAAACGTGTTTGTAGATCAGAGCAGTTATCCACTCAATCTGCTGTATCCTGTCAATCTGCTGAAGTATGCTCAAGTGGCTGACGATACATAATTTTGCTAATGTGCAGCTACATGTAGATTTAATTAAGTAAATTAAACACATACATTGTATGGCTTATTATTTGAAGTGGTTAATTAAATGTTAATGGGATAAGTAGTTTCCTTCATTAAAGTTGTTGACTAAACTGAATTTGTACGACAAATTTTACTTTGCCATCGCTAGCTAAAAGTAACCGCCTTTAAATGGTGACCACCTGTTTATGTTGACCCATTTTTTGTGTTTTGTTTTTTCTAGTGTATATTTCCTGCATAAAAACTGTTTGTATAGTGACCAGTGACCACCTATATATATATATATATCTATTGTGTACAGTGACCAGTATGTGTTGCCTTTTTTGCAATTTTTACATTGCCAATGTAATGTACCTTAAAAAGTGATCAGATAACAGATGATCGAGTCACGTTACACCTAGCTTGCTTTAACCCTTGGACATGATGATTCTGTACTTTTTTGTTTTTGTATTTTTTACTACATGTTTACAGTCTAAATGTACAAATACAGAATACATGTTCATTATTTTAATTAAATTCAGGCATTCTTTGTTTAGTGACCACCTCTGTACAGTGACCAACATTGCATATTTTTTTGGTGGTCACTCTTAACAGGTTTTACTGTATCTTTTAAGATTTTACTCACTTCAGTTTTCTAAAAAAAAAGCAAAATTAAATTTGTAAATTTGTACATGTCGGTTCGGTACTTAATTAGATGTTCTGTCAAACAAATTCTTATTAAATTCAAAGTTTTTTTCTTTTATGAAATTTTAATTAGCTGAATTATTATTGAATTAAACATGTAGAGTAAATACAGTATCACCGCAACATGATAATTGCCATAATTTCTCTGAAGATACCTTTGATGCATGGTTATAGGTAAGCTTTCTAAAGTTTGTCTTTCATAAAATTGAAATAATTGACAAAATAAAACACTGCCTACATATAACAAGTATTTTATTAACAAATGTATCAGTTTGAAAGTTTCTATGTTATTAAAAATAGTACAGTATATTAAATTATTATGTCGATGCATTCCGTATAGTTTGTGTTGATTGGAAACTAGAACACTAGTATTTGGTCAACAACAGCCGCTATACTACATGAAGTTTTTTCATAGCAAATTGTCACAGGAAGGTTTTAAAATTTACAAGTCATACTTTTATCGTCTAAATTCACACTTGACCAGAGATTTATCAGCCTGAATATTTTTCGCTAAAGATGGTTTTGGCCGCTGTGAGGTTAGGATTTCTCAAGATTGTTTCATAGTCAAGATTTGCAAATGGATTATTGGATTTACAATCTGTTGAACTTGCTGAATTCAATGACTTCTACAGCTGTACAGATATGTTGTAAGAATTAACTGGAATGTTTTGATAGCTGCTAAATGTTTATGAAAACATATTAATGGTACTCGGATAGAAACTTTGCAAATCGCACTTTGGCAGTCGTAAAGTCACGTGAGCAAAATCGACGCGTCAATTGGTTTAATAAATTTCCTCGAGATTATCGCTGACTCGCTATTTTCAAACAATCAAACAAATGAACACATTCCTTTTAAACACGTGACTTCACGACTGCCAAAGTACGATTCGCGAAGCTTCTGCCTGAGTACCCCCATTTTCGTTTAAAGCACGTGGAGTTTGATTCTAAAATATGCAAAACTAGCTTTAAAAATCAGGGTAAAACGACGTTAACTTTTTAAGAACCGAGTTAAAAATACAAATACCTGACACAAACATAGGTTTAAGCGTTATTTATTCTCACTCCGCGTTATTGGTATTGCAAATAGAATTCAAGAGTGATTGGGGGTAACGAGAATAATGAAATCTTAATTCCATTCAGCTTCGGTAAAGCTAAGCATTTGCCCAACATCACTTTATGAAAAAGAAGGCTAATGCGTGGGTAAAATTGAAAAGCGAACCTATTGCTCAGGTCGCACTAAATGGATGAAGAGCATTTGCTCAGTAGCTAAGAAACCTCTACCTCCAGTTGGAACAAGTGCTCGGTTTATGAGATTCATTTCCAAATGAGATTCGTTTTATTAACCTCCTGAAAGCTAGCCTACATCAGGATCAGTACCTCCTTTCCTTCTTTCTTACTTCTTGCCCCCATCCCATAAAATACTTTGATTGCATATACACGTGCATTTATGTTTAAATTTGCTGTAACTGTTTTATGCCTATAATTTCTAGACAAAGTATTTTATTTCGCAAATATTGTACGAGCTAGGGGTGTTCATTAAGTTATCGCAATCAATTGAAAAACGGCTGTATGGATTTTAATGAAATTAGTTATAAATTCTTCCATCATTCCTGAACATATTTCAACAGTAAAAGATGTTTCAAAATTGCAGGTGTTTAAAATAGGAAAGCAAAGATCGACTCCGAGGAGAAAGTGGCTCAACAGCGTCCAACAACAGTCCAAGTAGGGTCTATGACCTGATTCAAAATCTTAGAAATTGACAGACGAGTGTTAAAGATGCTCAGAGAAGTGGACGTTGAGTGTCTGGCACAAATGCTGTTGCTTAATCGTTTTTCGAGCGAGGCATACACTCAAGTCGCTGACACAACTATGTCAAAAATACATCTTCCAAAATGGAAATTATTTTGATTAATAGATGTTGTTCACGTATAAAATTTTATTAAAATCGATACCGCCGTTTTTTCTTCTTAAATGATTGCGGAAACTTAATGAACACTTCTAGTATGTTTGTAATTTTTTAAAAGGTTCAATAGTCGCCCCCATTACGTTATCATTTGTAATAGGAGAACTTTATCGTCATCTGAACTGTGCCTCAATATTTGTCGTATAAAATCGAGTAAATGCATCGGTCTAGCTTGCCCAAACTTCAGACTGAGCAAACGCTCTTGCTGAGACTGAGTCCTTGTAAGAGTTTTTTTCAAAGTGTCTTTCTTTCAAAGTGTCTTTATTTCATCCACATCGTCGACATCGACCACGGGCCCGATGCTCATCAAGTATGGAAATAACTTACTGTTTTTGCAACAATCGGGAAAAAGTCAATTAAAGAGACACCTGTATGTGGAATATGTCTGCTAATATACTCCCTGGGTGAAATCCACTTTGCTAATTTACTCCTTCGTGGAAATTTGAACATCTTTCGACGTGCTCTTGACATGGTTAACCGAGTTGAAATTTTCGACCGTTTGCCCATTCTATAAAATATAGAATCCCCAATAAGCGATATTGAAGACAATGAACGCGACGGGGAAGATGACCCTGGAATATTTATCGATGACGTTGACATCCTTGATTTTTGGCAGTGTTATCCTGAACGAGTGCGCTCGTTTCTTCAGATTTTGCAGCACTTTGAGTCTATGGTTGGCGCCATATTGTCCGTGTTTCGTGTGGCGAGATGATGTATAAAAGATGCCCCTAGGGGGATAAGCGTAGGCGTGATTTACACCCACCATGCGAAAACTTGGTGGAAATTTTACATTTTCCAAGTCGTGGTTGGAGCAAAAGGATTTGCCCTGACGATTGCGGAGACTCGGAATGGGAGACATGCGAATTTCTTGAAGCTCGATTATTTCTTCGCTCTGCAGATTCGAAAGAAAAAGTAAAACACGACTATAGGTAGGCCTATACATGTTCAGTACATTTAAACATAAATGGTTAAATACGCGTAATTATATCGATGGTAATCGCCGAGTACTGTTTCTCCCGATATTTTTTCACTCCGTTGCTCGCGCCTTATCTGAGAGGTACCTGTACATGAAAAACTTTTAATAACTAGAGGTCACTCTTCGGTACTTAGCACGTGGTTTCATCTTATCTTCCCAGCTCAAAGGCAGTTATATTTATTGGCATTTTGAGATTCAATGCATCATTAGCTGTGGTTGAAAATTAGGGCCCTTTTATCTGTGAGATACAGCGCGACTATTTTTGTAAATTTTCTAAATTCTTACAATTCTTATTATTTGTTATTTTTTATTATTATTTATTGCATTCATACGATTCTTTTATTTATTATTCGATATTGTTTATTGTTATATTGTACCATTTCTTGCTTAAATGGTACAAGCGTTGTTCGCATGCGCCATGAAATTGACGTGCACTGTAATGTTTGACATGGCTTCTGGAGTCCTCACATCACATCCTATTCATTAATGTAAGCACATTTTACCCAGCGCCTGAGGTGGTAAAGATATTTGAGAGGCCCAGACATATGCCCCAGCCTGTATATTTTTGATTAAGACTTATAGAATATAGCTCATTTTTACTTCAGTAGCATTGTTATGTTTATTTTTAAATGAAACAAATTTTTTAAAAAATCAAAATGTGTATCCGAAGGCTGTGACCCCCTTAGTGCATTAACCCTCTCTCAAACTGGATGTATGCACGAGCAACGGAATGTTAAGATTATGTTACTGTCTGTTTCTTATCTCTGCAAACCATAAGATTCTCCATTACCTTTCTACTACCCTGCGAGGTCCGATTCGCGTCGTCTTCCGGTCTATTTTTCTTGGATTTTTTCCTCGCCCTGGCACCCCAATAGGTGTAATTGACGGCGGCGTATTCCAAAAGCGCCGCAAAAACGAAAACGAAACACATAACCAGGTAAATGTCAATGGCTTTCACGTACGAGATTCTGGGCAGAGACGACCGGACACCCGTACTGATGGTGGTCATCGTCAAGACAGTGGTGATGCCTACAAGTGATCATTTGGTAAAAGTGTTTTCAGTTAGTGTAACGTGTGGACGATTCGAACAGCTTCGTGAGCAAAGCTTTGGCCATCTTTTGACCATCCATCGGACGTATGATGGACTTAAAATTCTACCTAATGCGACCCTGGCGGAAGTGGCCTCGTGATTAATCCAGAAAGACACCCAGGAAAGCATGACGATGAGGATGGACGGTAAATATGTCTGGAACACGAAGTAACCGATGTTCCTCTGCATCTTAAAGCCCAGTGAAAGTCTCTGGTAAATGCCTAAAACATGATAGAACATGGTTATTCAAGAATTAACCATGGACTATTCAGGACATCAATTCGATGACAGATGGTGCGTTCATATACCTGTTGCTAATTCTTCCCTTCGGTCCGTAATGTCATAGTCCAGAATGGTGAATTGGGGCAATTCTTGTTTTTCCATTTTCACCACCGGTTGTGCTTTCCAGTACATCACCACGTCGGTTACGGTGTAACCATCTGCATTTGGTTTCATCAAACCACGTTAGTGAAATATTTACCAGAATAATTTAGAGGAGAATGGTGTACATGTATGCGAGGGCAACTCACAGCTTTCTATTTCCACGGTGCATTTTTGGGAATCCAAGGGGTAATAGTGCAAATCCATCATGCATGCCAACGTTGAGGTGAATCTGTGATACAAAAACACGATAAAAATTTAGAAAAGTGCGAACTTTGTAAAGAAACGAGTTCTTGGGGGAGCCCCTCGTAGTCAATAACAATCTGTAAAAAAATGCATTTAAATAAATATTACTTGAACGAGAGAAAAAAATTGCAATAATGGGGCCAGATTTTCCACTTTTGTAGTGCAACCAAAGTTATGACGTTACAGTTGGGGCGGGTACGGTTGCAGGGTACACGAGGAAGCACATCACACCACCTAAGTAGAAGATTGGCACAGAAAGTGACAGAATGAATTGGGAGTCCAACTAACCATTTTTTCGGTTAGTTATTCCCTCACATGTCACAAGCTGGCCAATCAGAGCCACTGTATGCTCCGTGTCTGTGCCTTTCAGAAAATATGGCCAAAGCTGAAACATTTCAAACATGCCAAATAGAAGTGACACTTTGGCAAAAGCTTTCACCCTATCTTGGAAAAATGAGAACCGTCGAAAAACCTGCGTTCCTTAGCCAATCAGTGACAAATTGTCACCCAATCGGAAGCGAGGGCATGAGTTACCAATAAAATGCGACAGTAAATCGCTCATTTTTGTCTCATTTGCATGTTCCCCGTCCATTTTAACATGGAGTCCTCAATTGCACCTAAATTCCATCAGAGGTAGTGTTGAAAGTTCATGCAAAACCGCCTCTGAAAAGGGGTGAGAAAACTTGCGCAACTCACTACTGTAACGTCACGATGACGTATTAGGAGCGCACTATAGCTCCGGTCCACTACCAAAAAAATGGTGAAGATAGCGCATTTATGTACCTCCAGCCGGAAGTGGGTCTGTCATCTATTCGTGCAACCAATGAGAGAATGGAAGCGCGTTTACATTCTTCGTTGCACGAGTTGAAGATCTGGCCCTAGCCCCTGCATGTCTGTCATATGAAATCACAATGTGAAATTTGATAATTACGTGCGAATTTCAAAGATTGCATTAAATTTACCACATTATTTTTAATATGAATTACATTAGGGAAATATTTTGGGCCTTTTAGCGTCATTTTTTGTTTACACTCTATCACTCAAATGTTTCATGAATGTAAATACATGGTGCCCCTAAACGGTTACGAACAAATAACTGCTATCGTAACAGCTTCCAAAAATGCTATTGAAAACAATTCTAACATTTATTTTCCACAGAATAACGAGGCTCGTACTTCTATTTTAAATTCCACGATGAATTGCCACTTATGTTTGTAATGACTTGGAAAATTCTTTTTTTTGTTGAAACCGCAGTAAACAGAATTTTTAAAAGGCATGCACCGATTAAAACTTCTATATTTCGATAATTTGATTTATCAATTTTTTTATCAACTTATGAATTTTCCATTAACTTTCGTTATACTTATGAATTTTCTGTTTACTTTTGATTTACTTTCAAATTTCCCATTTATTTCCCCATTTACTTATGAATTTTCCATTTTACTTTCGATTTACTTAGGAATTTTCCATTTACCTCTAATTTACTTAGGAATTTTCAATTTACTTTCGATTTACTTAGGAATTTTCCATTTACTTCTGATTTTACTTATGAATTTTTCATTTACTTTCGATTTACTAATAAATTTTCAATTTAATTTCGATTTTCTTAGGAATTTTTTTCCATTTAATGTCGCTTTACTTAAGAATTTTACATTAATTTTCGATTCACTTATGAATATTTTTCATTAATTTTCGATTCACTTATGAATATTTTTCATTAATTTTCGATTCACTTATGAATATTTTTCATTAATTTTCGATTCACTTATGAATATTTTTCATTAATTTTCGA
>JAQGBX010004739.1:0-14804 GCA_034698745.1 Megaphyllum sjaelandicum | reverse complement strand
TATTTTTCCTGACTTTTCCTGACATTATTTTTCTTGCCTGACTTTTCCTGACTTTGCAGAAACTGGCAACCCTGTAAATACGCAAAAAAATTCAGTAGAACTTACGTCATAAGAGAGCAAAGGTCAGTGTCTTTTCATGTGCAAAGAAAGATGATCTGATCTTGAGAATGACCTCTGACAGAGAGCGCACTTGAAGGGCTTCTGTCCAGTGTGCTTCCGGTAGTGCCTGGTCAGTTCGTCAGATCGAGCGAACTTCCACGTGCAGCCTTCCCACGTGCACATGTACGGTTTTTCCCCTAAAAAAAAATGACCATCAGAAATGGTAAACTGACCAACACGAGGTTGGTGACAAAAGGCATTTGAGCAAATTAAAAATCAATTTTTATTCATTTTATGATATCATATTTTTGGAGAAAGCCAAAGACGTGACTTCATCCTACTCTTGACCCTAGAGGTTTTCTGGATCCACCCGTTCCACCTACTCAAACAGATTAATCAGTAGCAGTGAGTAAGAATGACTAATGGCTTACAGTCCACTGCTTAATTCATTATTAATATTTCATATGATTTTGATTCTAGAAATTAAACAATGTAGGCTACTCACAATTCAAATGTGGAAATAATTTTTAAAAAAAACCTGAAACATGCGAAAAATGCTTTGAAAAAACTAAGTACAGTTGCTCAATTTTCAACTTTCAAAATGCATTCAAACTGAGACTTACAGTATTTTCAGTGTGAAATGCAATTCAAAATACATTTTAAAATGAATTTCAAAACACAATTCGCAATTGCACATTTTAAAATGCAAATTAAGCCCATTTTATAAGCATTTAATGTTCATTTCAAATGCAATTTAAAGTCCATTTCAAATGCAATTTAAAGTCCATTTCAAATTCAATTTAAAGTCCATTACAAATGCAATTTAAAGTCCTGAAACAAAAGAAAAATGCTTTGAAAAAACAAAGTTAAGTAGCTCAATTTTCAACTTTCAAAATGCGTTTAGACTGAGACTTACAGTATTTTCAGTGCGAAATGCAATTCAAAATACATTTTAAAATGAATTTCAAAACACAATTCGCAATTTGCACATTTGAAAATGCAGATTAAGCGCATTTTAACAGCATTTAATGTTCATTTCAAACGCAATTTAAAGTCCATTTCGAATGCAATTTAAAGTCCATTTCAAATGCAATTTAAAGTCCATTTCAAATGCAATTTAAAGTCCATTTCAAATGCAATTTAAAGTCCATTACAAATGCAATTTAAAGTCCTGAAACATAAGAAAAATGCTTTGAAAAGACAAAGTTAAGTAGCTCAATTTTCAATATTCAAAATGCGTTTAGACTGAGACTTACAGTATTTTCAGTGCGAAATGCAATTCAAAATACATTTTCCAATGAATTTCAAAACACAATTCGCAATTGCACATTTGAAAATGCAAATTAAGCGCATTTCAAAGGCAATGTAAAGTCTATTTCAAATGCAATTTAAAGTCCATTTCAAATGCAATTTAAAGTCCATTTCAAACGCAATTTAAAGTCATTTCAAACGCAATTTAAAGTCCATTTCAAATGCAATTTAAAGTCCATTGCAAATGCAATTTAAAGTCCATTTCAAATGCAATTTAAAGTCCATTTCAAATGCAATTTAAAGTCCATTCCAAATGCAATTTAAAGTCAATTTCGAATGCAATTTAAAATCCATTCCAAATGCAATTCAAAGTCCATTCCAAATGCAATTTAAAGTCCATTTAGAATGCAATTTGAAGTCCATTCCAAACGCTTGTTCAAACGAACTTGAAAATGCATTTCAAATGAATTTCCAAATGCATTTTAAATGAATTTTTAGATGCATTTTAAATATTAATAAACATATTTACTCCCAAGTGCATATGAAATAAATTCCAAATACATCTTGAATGTATTTTCAAAAGCATTTCAAATGAATTTTCAAATGTTTTTCAAACGAACTCAGGAATGCAATTCAAACGAACTTCCAAATGCATTTTAAACCAACTTCCCAACTGCATTTGAAGTGAATTTCAAGTGAACTTTCAAAGAAAATTCATTTGAAATGCCTTTTGGAAGTTGGTTCGAAATGCATTTCCAACAAAATTTCCACATCTAAGTAGGAAACAAACATAGGTACGCTACTGCACTGGTAACTGATGACCAGAAAGAACCTCATATACATATTGTACACGCTCCACTTGACCATGTAAAACTGGGTGTTTACCCTAAAATATTTTAATCATAGGCGTAGAACAAAGCGTTCTTCTAAGTTTCCAGTTACTTGGCTGGACTACCTCTACGATTATTGTTCAGCAGGTGTTAAGTGATTAACCACCAGCATCCTTGACATACGTCATAAAAGACTTTTTTAAAGCGTTACCCCAGAAAGACCAAATATAATTTGGTGACCTCTTCGTCCACCCACCAGTCTAGGAGAGCCTTGCCCCCTAACCCACCCCTAAGACAGTACCCTTTGTGACTAAGCACAAAAATTGAAGGAAAAAAAACCCCGGAGGATTCTTGGCCACCACACCTTAACTTGAACTTTTAACTTACCAAAATTGTATTTCATTATAGGAGGCAGCACTTAAGCCCCCTAACCCCCCCCCCCCCTAAAGAAGCCATCTTGCTTCTTATTTTGTTGTTGCGGAACGACTAGAAGAAAGAGTTCAAAAGTATTTAATTGAAAAAAACGGGAATTGAATTCAATTTTAGACCATCTTTCACAAGCTCGATTCTTATCTCAAAGTTTCTGTGAATTTTAATTAATTTTCTTTACGTGGGTCTGAGTGCCCCCCTCCCCCCCCTAAACGGCGGGAGGGGTCACCGTCAGCGCCACCTAGCGTGTTTCCTCGGGCTGAAATTTGCGTCTCGATTCATCATCTTGACCAGATTGACCAGTTGACTACATACAGTAACACCTAATAAGAGTGACCAGAAACAAAAAAAATGCCATGATGGTCACTGTACACAGGTGATCACTATACAAAGAATGCTTGAATTTAATTAAAATAATGAACAAGTACACTGCACTAGTACATGTAGACTGTAATACATGTAGTAAAAAAAAATTCGAATGGTGTTGTTCGAACAATTTGACGTCATTTTCCTGGGGACATTTTGATGTCATTTTTCTAGAGACATTTTGACGTCATTTTTCTGGGGACATTTTGACGTCATTTAATTTCTGGGGACATTTTGACGTCATTTTTGCGAGACATTTCGTCGCAATCTTATAAACAGTTTCTTTCGAACAGAATAATGAATAAGGCTTATCGACGCCATTTTGATCCAGACATATTGACAAAATGACACGGATTCTTAACTGACCATCGGTCATCGAAGCTATGGTCCACTTACCCGTGTGTGTTCTTTTGTGAGCTTTCAGATGCGAACTTTTGGTGTACACTTTTTCGCATCCTTCGAAGTCGCACTTGTGCACTTTTCTTCTTCGCAAACTTTCAGTATACAAATCTGGCTGAGAGAGGGCGCTGCCGTTGACCAAAGGAACGCTGTGCCCCAAGTGGTGATTGTTGCTGAGAATGCCGTTGACCACTGGAGGAGTGACCACCGTAGCTTGCTTTTTGTGCAAGTGACCCAATGTGCTAAAAAGACAAAAATAGGAAAAAAAAAATGAGCAAAAATGGACACCAGGGCGCGTGGCAATCGCGGTGTAAAAATTAAATTGGACAGGAAGTGAGGTGCAATTACTGTACTCGGGATTAAGGGAAAGGTCACTAACCAAAAAGTTATGTTTTAATGAAGATTGCGATAGCGACGAGGTGCGAAATCGGATGCTTTTTTCTTTTAATTCGCACCCACGCCGAAAAAATATTAAGGGTCAAAAGACTAATCGTGGAAAAGAAAATGGTGCGCTCAAGTTACGAAAGTGCAAAAGCTCATTTAGAAACACTCGAGTACTAACTGCAAAATCAAAACAAAACTGAAAATTTAAAAGCTAGGAAAATCAATTATTTTTTTTTTGAGAAAATTTGCGAGATTCAATATTTTAGAGCAAAAGGTGAAAGTATTTGTCTTTTTTGGAGTAAAAGGTGCGAGTATTTTTCACTTTGGAGCAAAAGGTGCAAGCATTCTTCACTCTGGAGCAAAAAAGGTGCAAGTTTCGTCATTTTGGAGTAAAATGTGCAAGCATTCCTCATTTTTAAGCAAAAGCTGCCTTCAATTTTTTTTAAGCAAAAGTTGCAAAGTTTACATTTTCTGGAGCAAAAGGTGCATACATTCTTCATTTTGGAGAAAAGTGTGCAAATATTCTTCATTTTGGAATAAAAGTGTGCAAATATTCTTTATTTTGGAGTAAAAGGTGCGAGTATTTTTCACTTTGGAGCAAAAGGTGCAAGCATTCTTCACTTTGGAGCAAAAAAAAATGCAAGTTTCGTCATTTTGGAGCAAAATGTGCAAGCATTCCTCATTTTTAAGCAAAAGCTGCCTTCAATTTTTTTTTTGAAGGAAAAGTTGCAAAGTTTACATTTTCTGGAGCAAAAGGTGCACGCATTCTTCATTTTGGAGAAAAGTGTGCAAATATTCTTCATTTTGGAGTAAAATTGTGCAAATATTCTTTATTTTGAAGCAAAAAGGTGCAAGCATTCTTCACTTTGGAGCAAAAAGGTGCAAGCATTCTTCACTTTGGAGAAAAAAATGTGCAAGTTTTGTCCTTTTTGGAGCAAAAGCTGCCTTCAATTTTTTTTTGAAGCAAAAGCTGCAAAGTTTACGTTTTCTGGAGCAAAAGATGCACGCATTCTTCATTTTGGAGAAAAGTGTGCAAATATTCTTCATTTTGGAGTAAAAGTTGCAGACTAATTTTATTGAGCGTATAAGATTCAAGATTCAATTTTTTTAAGCAAAAGCTTCGCATTATGGAGCAAACGTTGCATCCTGTGCTTATTTGGAGCAAAAGAAGTAATGCCACATTTTCTAACAAAGCTTCATTTCGGGCATTTTAGAGCAAAAGCTTCACTTGGGAAGCTATAGAGATTCTAATGCTTTATTCGAGCAAAAGTTTCTAATACTTCATTCGAGCAAAAGCTTCTAATACTTTATTCGAGCAAAAGTTTATAATACTTCATTCGAGTAAAAGCTGCATATACTTCATTCGAGCAAAAGTTTTTAATACTTTATTCGACCAAAAGCTTCCAATAGTCCATTATGGAGCAAAACCTTCCAATCGTCCAATTTGGAGCAAAAGCTTTCAATCGTCCATTTTGGAGCAAAAGCTTCCAATCGTCCATTTTGGAGAAAAAGCTTCCAATCGTCCATTTTGGAGCAAAACTTTCCAATCGTCCAATTTGGAGCAAAACCATCTAATCGTCTAATTTGGAGCAAAAGCTTCCAATCCACATTTTAAGAGAAAAAGCTTCTAATTGCCCGTTTTGGAGCAAAAGCTCCTAATCGTCCATTTTCGAGCAAAGCCTTCAATTGTTCATTTTCTATCAAACGAATTTACAGGTAATCTCTTTCACGAGTTATTATATAAATAAAAATGTCTTACTGGTCAGTTAGCTGACCAAAAGTTTGATTTAAAGTTTCCAACTTTAGGACAGTCAAAAGTTTGAAACGGTCATCAAACCTGTTAAGAAATTTATAAGATCATCATGAAAGAAAGCAAAAGACCTTGCCTGAATGTTATTTGGGATAGTCTAGTTTGCGAGTCCATTCTTGCCCTTTGGCCATTATTTTTATTGACCACATCAGCAAACAGTGCTGATCAAAGAAAACGATTGGGTTTATCATGTTTCCAAGCAGCAATTAAAGGGCGTGTGGCACATTCCCCGCTCACGTGGCCCCATCGAGGAATTTGAATATTTGATGTAGGAAATGAAAAAAAAAGGAGATTTTGCTGGAGGGCCAAAACACGTTCCTCTGGCTCGTAATTTGGTGTAATTTGAAAAGTAAGCCTAAGTTTTTAGTTTAGGGTGTAACCCGTTAAGTGTGTGTGGCTCGGGTCGGCTGTCAAAACTAAACGAAAAAGGCAAGAGGCACACGCTTTTGCCCAAAATGACAGCTAGGGGTAGAACAAGGGCCAAACCACTCCCAAATTTAAACCAGAAATTTGCATGGAATTAGGCTTTTGCCTATAGACTTAATTTGAAAAGAATTGAAAATGAGAAAATTTAAATTAATTCAAATAGCTTTGGAAATAATTAAACGTGCTGAGAGGTCGTGACCCCCTCTCTTTCTAAAATAAAATGCACCTTGCTGCTTTGACCTTGACGGAGGCTATTTTTTTAAAAAAAAATTTTAATTGAATGCAAATTCGGAGGTCTCATCTTTATGTAGAAATGTTTAAGTTGAATTGCAATTTTAATTGAAAGATATACGAAAATTATTTCTAAAATTAACATTAATCGACGGTTAAGATGAATGCAAATAAGAATGGAGAAATGCAAAGTTTGAATTGCATGCACTTTACAAAATTCTTAAAAAAAATTAAAAAGGTTAATGAAAGTTTATTTATACGATAAAATACTGTAGTTAATCGTCGGTTAAGAGGACAAAATTGAGGTCGGTACAATCAATTAGTATTCACCATACATGCACACTGTAAAATTAGTAAATGAAAATAGAATACATTATTTTTAAACGAAAAATATTAAAAATATAACAAATTTAATCAAATCAAATTCAAAATAAATTTTAATGTAATAAATGATGCTTTTTAAAACTGATAAGATTGAACATCATTATAGCCATCTTTAAGAAATGGCTTTCAAGAAGTAAAAGCTTCAAATGTAGTAAATTAAAATAGAACATACATTAAACATTTAACAAATTTAATAAAATTCAATAGAAATTTAGAAGTATATTAGTATTGTTTTTTTTTAACTAATAAAATTAAACATCATAAAAGCGACTCAGCTATTGCTTCCTACATAAAATCTGATCTGAATAATCATTAAATTGTAATTATTGATGGTAATGTTTTTCTTCTATAAAACAAATTTTACAAGCAATTTGATGTAAAACAATCTGAAGAATTTATATATTTATAATTACACGTATAAGGCTAGACAAGAAATCAGGTAAGAATAAAATTTAATAAACATCTTATAAGTTATTTTACATTTACTTATTTTGAAAATAAAAGCAATTAATTCAACCACAATCAACCTAACAACAAACAATTTCCATCAAAGTAGCGCCACCTATATAATGAAGCAATCAAAAGTAGAGATTTTTCAGAGAAACCATTTTCCCAAATTTCTAGCCATTTATCCACATAACGAGCCCTTGTCAGATAATTTTTATAAAAAAATACAATCAACATTTACGCAAACACTCTGGCCTAAGTATCCAATATATTTTTTTTCTAAATGTTGGCCAAAATTGCTCACCAGATGAGAATGTATGTTTTGGGGCCATAAGAAAAAAAAAGTTGAGTAAAAACTTGTTAATATTTTCCCCATTACGAACTAAATATGAATTCATGGCGTAAGATATTGTACATGTTGGCATATCTTTTGTTTGATAAATCGTTATTTTGCATAATGAGACTTTCCCTCGATTCATTAATTCGAGTGCAAAGGGATTTCCCCTAGAGCATTTCCACAGCTAGCACCCTATGAATTAAAAAGAGTGGGTGAGAAATGGAATGGAATTCACAACCTTAATTAGATCCACTCTCGCCAAACGTAAATCCATCACCTCCTTGAATAAGATAAATTATTCATTTAATTGTAAGCGTGCGCCGCATGCATTTCAAAACTTTTTTTATTCTCAAAAATCTTATTCAAGCGAAATTAAACACGAAGCTTTAAGGCCATTGATACAACGATCCCCCAAGCACACCCTGCTCTTTTTGCGGAAATGAAACAATGCGAAGAGAAAATAGAACCTAAATGAACCATCATTCAGAGGAAATATACAGTACTCCAAATGAATAATAGTTGAGAGAAAATATATTTCAGTTTAAACTTCATTCAGAGAAAATATATTCCAGAAGAAATTTCATTCAGAGAAAATATATTCCAAAAGAAACTTCATTCTGAGAAAATATATTCCAAAAGAAACTTTATTCAGAGAAAATATATTCCAGAAGGAATTTCATTCAGAGAAAATATATTCCAGAAGAAACTTCATTCAGAGAAAATGTATTTCAGAAGAAACTTCATTCAGAGAAAATGAATTTCAGAAGAAACTTCATTCAGAGAAAATTTCAGATGAAACTTCATTCAGAGAAAATTTCAGATGAAACTTCATTCAGAGAAATTACATTCTAAATGAAACTTCATTGAGAGAAATATATTGTAAATAAAACTTCAGTGAGAGAAAATACATTTCAGATGAAACTTCATTGAGAGAAAATATATTCTAAATAAAACTTCAGTGAGAGAAATATGGAGAGAAAACATTCAAGAGGAAACTTCGTCGATAGAAAATATATTCTAAATAAAACTTCATTAGGAGAAAATATACTCTAAATGAAACTTTAGTGAGAGAAAATTTATTTCAGATAAGTCTTCATTGAGAGAAAACATTTCAGATGAAACTTCATTGAGATAAAATATATTTATGATGAAACAACGCTTATAGTAAATACTTCACGAATGACTGTCCCAAATGAACCTTTATTGAGAGAAAATCTATTCCAAATCTTAGATAAAAATGAATAATCATTGAGAGAAAATATTTCCCACATGAAGCAACCCTCTGAGAAAATATATTCCAAAACAATGTTCATTGGGAGAAAATATATCCCAATTGAACAATCATTGAGAATATGTTAAATTTCACATATTTTCAATTTAATTTTGAGTTATTCAGTAAAGCTTGACCATAACACATTTTTTCGTTTAAAATTCTACTCGTTTCAACATATCTCATAATTTGTGCCAAAAAAAGCAATATGTATCTTTTGCAGGCAAATGTCCTGATGAATTGAATATATGATTTGTTGTGGGATGTTCCCGAAGACCTACTTTCAGGCAGGGGGTATATAATTTTTCATATAGAATCGTGTGAAATTATACAAAAGATGGCTAATTTCAGCAATATGTCCACCAACGCAAATTATATCGGATCCACCCTCTGCTTTAGAAATGAAGATTAATCAAATAAGGCTCTGACTTAATTGACGTGAAGTCTCATGAAATACAAATTGAGGCCATGTAGGAAAAAATAATTTTTTTTCTGATAAAACTAAAAAAACACATTGTTATTTGTGCGTCTTAAAACAAGATGGATTCCTTAAAACAATTTTTGGACTTATTGTTTATGAAAAGGTCATTACGAAGGCAGAGAGGAGGTTATTAAGGCTATTGTTTCCGCCCATCTCGTCTGACATTTGGGTGGCCAAAAGGCAAAATTTCGTGAAAAATGGGAATTTTTTGTGGGAAAAAGTCCTATTTATATAAACTGGTAAAGCACATATGATAAGGGTTTAGCGTGGATATAATTGAGGGTATTATATACTACCCTAGCATGAAATTGTTAATAGAAAAGTTAATTTAATCACCTATAGCCTGAAGGAAGATATTCACTGGTAATTGCTGCACGATTTTTGAATAAAAAATGGGAAATTTGTGAGAACGCATTGTTTTGTCTAAGTTACACCTAAATTTGAGATCGCAATTAAGAGAGCTTTGCTAAACATTACATTTTATGCTCCTGAATTTATCGAAAATGTGTATTTTCAAAAATTTTAAATTTTTTACAGAAATTATCTGAAATCAAAAGTAGCTTGGATTTTTATCAAAAATTTTAAAATTATCCGGAAGTTATTTGAGATCAAAATCAACTTGGATGTTTTATCAAAAATACTGAAATATTTGAGATCATAATCTACTTGGATTTTATTCAAAATCGTTAAGTTATCGGAAATCAGTATTTTAAGAAAATACTTTTAAAAATATCGAATGAACATTATTATTTACAAAAATTATCTGAAATCATAAGTAGTCTGGATTTTTATTAAAAATCTAAAAGTATCGTGAAATCATTTGTGATCATAATCAGCTCGGATTTTATCCAAAAAAATCGTATTAAACCAAAATTATTTGAGCTTGGGTTTTTTCAGTTTTATTTTTTTTCAGAAACTTAACGAATTATCATACAATTATTTGAGATATCAGTTTGGATTTTATCAAAAATACGGAATTATCAGAAAATTATTTGAGATCATACCGGTTTGGATTTTATCAAAAGTATTGAATAATCCGGAAATTATTAAAGATTAAAATCAGCTTATATAAAATTTAAAAAAATTTAACCCCGCATTTTTAAGACCATAAATTCGGTTCAAGATCCAGGCATGTTAGTAAAAAAAATGAATTAAAAATAAAAGTTGATCGATTTTATAATTAAAAATTTCGACATTTCTTTGATCAAACGATTGAAGGGTGGGGCAACTTAAATAGTCCTGGCTAGAGTAATTAATGATGGGAGGAAATTCAATAAAGTTTGGCCTAAAGATATAATATAATGCTATCAATCATTTTAGAATCATCTGATGATGTAATTTTAATATGAATTTTATACGAATAGAATGTGTGATTTCTTTAAAAACAATATAAAATTTCTACATAAATCTTAATCATTTTTCTGGAAATTCGTTAGCATTTTTCCACAAAATCTTTATCAATTTTCTAGAGATTATTAAGCATTTTTCTTCAAAATTTGATCAAAATCCATACAAATTTTCATCGAAATCCATGCAAATTTTCATCGAAATCCATGCAAATTTTCTTCAAAATATATAACATGGCCAGACTAATGCATCGATAAAGTGTAAATGTTGATTTTAATATGAATTTTATACGAACAGAATGTAATGTATGATTTCTTTAAAAACAATATAAAATTTATACAAAATCTTAATCATTTTTCTGGAAACTAGTTAGCATTTTTCCTACAAAATCTTTATCAATTTTCTAGAAATTATTAAGCATTTTTCTTCAAAATCAATATAATACAGTTTCATCAAAACCCATACAAATTTTCATCGAAATCCACGCAAATTTTCATGGAAATCCACGCAAATTTTCATCGAAATCCATGCAAATTTTCTTCAAAATGTATAACATGGCCAGACTAAGTGCGAACGTTGACAAGCATATGCTCTTAGAGAATTTCCATTAGCAGCAAATGCTCAAATTAGCATAGAAACTATTCGAGACACTGTCTCGACGGTCAGCAATGGTGGCAAATGATAAGATTATCTCGGAAAAAATGATTGAAGATGATTAGGACGCATCATTTCTCAGAAAATCCCCTTATCTCTTCCTTATCATAATGAAATTCTGGTACGAAAACTTAAAAGCCATGTTAAGTTAATGGTGAAGCAAATGCTTTTAAGTATTTTTTTAATATATAACGAAGCATTCGAGGCACGTTCCAGCCATTGCGTGGGTGTTGGGAAAACAACAATAGATGACCACAGGTTGTAGTACTAGCTAGTACTCTTGTCATTGACGATGAATAATGACTGGTCAAGCTGCGTGACAGAGTGTGTGCCAAATGACCACCGATATAACCCCATCGCAGCACGATCAAACAGAGAGATAGAAATATTTGCCCCCTAAAAAAAATGACCATTGGTCAAACTGAGCGGGGATGAGCGAGTGGACGACACCGAAGGAGGTCAACCGGAAATGAAAACAACAGCACGTGCCTGTCGTGTCAAAGAAGCCAATGAATGACCACCTCTATAGTTAATCTTGACGTAAACACGAAAATGTCATGAAATTGAGAAAATGACGTGAAAAAGACATGAAAATATCATAAAATTCAGCATGAAATTGAACGTGAAAAAGACTATGAAACTCGACGTGAAAAAGCCATGAAATTCAACGTATGAAAGGGATGAGAAATTCAACACGAAATGTCCGTTAAGTTCAACATGAAAAAGCCATAAAATTCAACGTGAAAAAACCATATGATTCAATGTCAAAGGGCCATGAAATTCAACGTGAAAAGGCCATGAAATTCAACATATGAAAAGGGTTAAGAAATTCAACACGAAATGTCCGTCACATTCAACATGAAAAAGCCATAAAATTCAATCATATAATTCAACGTGAAAGGGCCATGAAATTCGACGTGAAACTGTCTTAAAATTCAACATGAAAAGGCCATGAAATTCAACGTGAAAAGGCCACGACATTCAACGTGAAATGGCCGTGAAATTAAACGTGAAAAGGCCATGAAATTCAACATGAAAAATCCCTAAAATTCAACGTGAAAAAACCATATAATTCAATGTGAAAGGGCCATGAAATTCAACGTGAAAAGGGGTCTTAAAATTCAACATGAAAAGGCTATGAAATTGATCGTGAAAAGGCCACGAAAGACATGAAAAAACCATGCAATTCTACGTGAAAAGCTCGCTAAATTCAACATGAAAAAGGTGGTGAAATTCAACATGAAAAAACCATAAATTTCAGCGTGAAAGACCATGAAATTCAACGAGAAAAGCCCATGAAATTAAACATGAGAAGGCCATGAAATTCAACGTGGAAAGGACATGAAATTCAACATGAAAAAAACGATAAAATTAACCATGAAAAGACCATGAAATTGAACATGAAGGCTATGAATTTCGACATGAAAATGCCAAGAAATTAGACACGAAAATACCAAGAAATTAACTGTGAAAATGCCATGCGATTGAGTAAAAATAAGTGACACTAATGTAACTGTATAGAGCTGAACATGTAATTCGTGACATTAATAATCCAGTGCAATGGCAGCTACTTCTCAATTATCTATTCAAAAATTGACCCAAAGAGGTACCTGTTCGTTACTCTTAATAATTGTTTTGGGGAAATATGTCTTTGAAAAATGCCATTTATCCAATTCGTGTCACTGTTGAACTCGACGACCTTTGACAGAGGTTAAAAAAGTCCAGAATGATGCAGCACGAAGCCCACCAGGTGGGCCAACTAAGGGGGACCACCCACTGGACCACGTTTCAATGCAGGATTAGGAAGATGTCACAAATCCCAAAACAAAAATTCAAGTCTTAGCAAAATTCTTGAAGATGAAAAGAAAAAGTGCCAACATTTTCAAAAAGGATTTGATTAGTAATTTACAAAAAACTATTTTGTAATGAGTATTACTTTTTAATTTACAGAAACTTTACTTTTCAATTTACCGAAACTTTACTTTTAAAGTTACGGCAACTTTACTTTTCAATTTACGGAAACTTTACTTTTAAATTTACAGAAACTTATTTTCAATTTACAGAAACTTTACTTTTAAATTTACGGAAACTTAACTTTTCAATTTACGGAAACTTATTTTCAATTTACGGAAACTTTACTTTTCAATTTACGGAAACTTTACTTTTCAATTTACGGAAACTTTACTTTGAAGTTTACGGAAACTTTACTTTTAAATTTACGAAAACTTTACTTAGAAGTTTACGGAAACTTTACTTTTCAATTTACAGAAAAATACATTTAACTTAGAAAAAAACTTACATTTAAATGTTGAGAAACTTTACACTTAAATATATTCAGAAACTTTACTTTTAAATATTCAAAAACATTTCTTTTCAATTTAAGAGAAGCTTTACTTTTAAATTTACGAGAAACTTTTCTTTTAAATTTACGAGAAACTTTTCTTTTCAATTTACGAGAAACTTTTCTTTTCAATTTACGAGAAACTTTTCTTTTCAATTTACGAGAAACTTTACTTTTCAATTTACGAGAAACTTTACTTTTAAATTTACGGAAACTTTTCTTTTAAATTTACAAAACCTTCACTTATAAATTAGCAGAAACTTTGCCTTTCAATTTACAGAAACCTAGCTACGTTCAACTGTTTTCGAAAATCGTGACTTCGAGAGCACTTAATTTTGACAAAATATTGACAGAAAGTGAAGTCACCTTATCATTTATTTGAAGAAATTTGAAGAAATAAAAAAGTTTCCCCTTTCTGGCAAAAACTTATCTTATTTGAAGAAATAAAAAAGATATGGGCAATGTTTCGCACCTTATCGAGAAGTAGTCTTGAATTCGTAATAGGTTTTTTTGGGTCCATTGTCCTGATCGACCCACATTGGACCACACCCAATGTTTCGCCCAATTTGGCCGAAATATATGCGAGTCCACCCTCCAGTTCCTGTTGTCGGGGCACGATCCGGGCCTGGGACCGCACCCTTATATAACGAAATTTTCTTTTTAGCCAAACATTCATTCGGTTGTGCCCCACAATTGTACAAACAATGGGTGCATAGCGCATTTTGGGAGTGGTCCAAACAAGTTGGCAAATATATGTACTCGCATCGGGCCAACAATCAGGGCGTTGGCCAGTTTATACAGGGACATAAGATCCACAAATTCGGACGTTGAAAACGTATCGGGAAAATAGAGATGTTAATTCCGAGAAGAAATTCAATCTATGATTTTTACCGAAAACTAAGTTTAGGTCCGTAAGAGCTTTCGCTAATGGAAAATAGGAAATTTGAACTGGGTGGAAATATTGGCCCTTTAACCTTCCTCTTGTGTACATTTTGTGCCTTTTCTTGGATTTGTACCTTAAGTTCTCATGCAGCTTTTAACATCTTTGATTTCGAAAATAACATATTTCAGGTAAAAAAACAACTTAGGTTCTCAGCTTTAACATCTTATATTTTAACATATCTTTAACATTTTATATTTCAGGTAAAAAAACCACTTAATTTTGATACAGTAAAACCTGTTAAGAGTGACTACCAAAAAGAAATGCTATGTTGGTAACTGCACACAGGTGTTCACTACACAAATAATGCCTGAATTAAATTAAAATAATGAACATGTACACTGCACTTATACATGTAGACTGTAATACATGTAGTAA
>JAQGBX010004738.1:0-14804 GCA_034698745.1 Megaphyllum sjaelandicum | reverse complement strand
TCGATATATCACCACAAAATATCGATACATTACGAGGGAAATATCGATGTATTATTAAAAAGATATCGATACATTACAAAGAATTATCAATGTATTACTTTAAAAAGAAAAACATCGATACATTACTTGGGAAATATCGATGTCGCGCCAAAAATATAGATGTATTACTTGAAAAAAACATCGATACATTATGGGGAAATATCAATGTCCTACTAAAAATATCGATCGATGTCTGGAATAAAAAAATATCGATACATTACGTGGGAAATATCGATGTATTATTTGAAAATATCGATACATTACGAGTGAAATATCGATCGATGTCTAATATAAGAAATACCAATACGTTACGGGGAATTATCAATGTAACTGTATTATTAAAAAATATCGATATATTGCTTTAAAAAAACGTCTATACATTATGAGAGAAATATATCGATATATTACCACAAAATATCGATGTATTATTAAAAAGATATCGATACATTACGGGGAATTATCAATGTTTTACTTGAAAAAGAAAAGCATCAACACATTACTTGAGAAAGATCGATGTATTATTTAAAAATATCGATACATTACCAGTGAAATATCGATCGATGTCGGATATAAGAAATACCGATACGTTACAGGGAATTATCAATGTATTATTAAAAAATATCGATACATTATGAGATAAATATATCGATATATTACCACAAAATGTCGATGTATTACTTGAAAAAAACATCGATACATTACTTGGGAAAAATATCAATGTCACTTAATTAATTATGCCACGTATTTACTTACAGGGTGCTTCCGAAACAAAGTTACGCCTTCAGTTACGCCACTCCCGACGGTCAGTCTCGTTACGAATCGAACGAAGGCGGAGCGGTCAAGGGGGGCTACCAATACACGGCTCCAGATGGCACTGTGGTCAAGGTCAACTACATCGCTGACGAAAACGGCTTCCGGCACGTGGGCGACAGCTTCATTGACCACGGGCCCAAAGTGGCCACTGGACGAAGCGCCTACTCCTACTCTTATGGGGGACTTCCGGTCACCAAACAGGTCTTGCAGGTCAAGCCCACGGTGACCTTCACACACGCTCAACGTTACATCTCTCAACCTTTGACCTACGCGGTGCCTCCTGCTACGGCCACCGTTTACCAAGTGCGTGACAGCGACGATGATGACCACGACGACGATGACCATGACGATCACGATGACCACGACGACCACGATGATGATCTTGACGATGATCACGATATCGATGATGATGACCGGAAGTTGGCTTACTATCACGGATTGCCCCTGACTTATCAAGCACCTCCATCATTCTCTTACCAGGCACCGCAACGGTACACACTTCCGGTCACTCGCGCGACTCCGTTCACGTATCCGGCACCGCATCGTTACTCACTTCCGGTCACTCACGCCGCAACTACGTTCGCTTATCCGGCCACTCATCGGTACTCACTTCCGGTCACTCATGCCGCAACTCCGTTCGCTTTTCCGGCACCGCAGCGTTACGCGCATCCGGTCATTTACGCGCCGCAACGTTATTACACACCGCCGGTCACTTATCAGGTACCGCAGCGTTACACATTTCCGGTCACTTATGGTCATCAATTCAGCCCGGCCAAATTGGCTCAATCGCCTTTGATCAACTACGGTTACTCAGTCAGTCATTAGTGAAATTTGAGTAATGTTTTTTATTAAATAAAGTTGTAAGATTTGTTTTTTTGAGTCAGAAAAGGTAACTGATTAGCCGCAGGGGGGCACATGGCGTAACATTGGCTGACATATCGCGCTATCGTTGAAGTTATCCAATGGGGAGAGGGGTGCCACCCTGCGAGTTTCATCGATGTATTTAAAAGCTCTTTTTAAGGAAATAAAAATAAGGAAATGAAAATGTTTTCTTTTTGTATTAGAAAGTTGATTAGCCGCAGGGTGGCACATGACGCTTTATTGGTCAACCGAACATAACGGCATGGAAAGTATCCAATGGCGGGAAGGTGCCACCCTGCTACATTCAGCTATTAAAGTTGTTTTTATTGTGAATAAACATCCATGATTTGTTTTTTTAATCAGAAAGTTGATTAGCCGCAGGGCGGCACACGAAGTGTCATTGGTCAACCGAATATGGCATCAATAAAAAAATAAAATTAAAAATATTTATAAATATTGCAAATACTCACCTATTTTTCAGTTTTAATTCTTCTTATTCAGCTAGTCGTTTGATGAATCGCAGGGTGACACATGACATGCCATTGGCTAAGAAAAACGCGTGCCAATCTGCGGCTTAGCATCGCCTCGTGAAGCCATTGATTATCCGAAATTGCAAAATGCATTGATATTGACTACTGAACAAATGTAAGAACATTAAAAAATAGTTTTCCGTAATTATAAAATTATTAAAAAAACATGCATTATACAAATATTTACCTATTTTTTCATGAATTGTAATTTCACGTTTGATTTCACTTAGATTTCGGATAAACGAAGTTCCACAATATCTGAAATGATAAAAAAATATTGAAATACAGATTTATTTGCAAATTCGTTCTCGGAAAATCGTAAATTTTGTATTCTGAAAAGGTTTAGAATTTTGACAATTTGTCATTAGAATCTGTCAAAAATTTTGCAAATTTATCCTAGGAAACTTGAAAATTGCAATGGAAATTGTTAAAATGTTCTTATTTGTAAATTTTAAGAAAAATAGATAGTTTTTTTTCGAAAAATACATATTGATTTTTTTTCAAAAATTACATAATTTGTCCAAAATCATATTCATTATCGAAAAATAGCTATCATTTCTACAAGAAACGACATAGTTTTCCACTGGAAAATTACAAGTTATTTTTTTTTAAACTTAATTTACAAGTGGAAAACTATGTCGTTTCATAGTTTAAATTTTTAGATTATAAATTTCCGTTAATGAAGAACTTGTAATGAATCGTGAATTTGTGTAAAATTGAATATTAATCTATAATAAAAAGAACCTAATAATACTTTTCCCTAAACAAAAGCAATCTTTGTAAGCTTCTGTATTATGAGTGTTTGCCAGCTTCATAAAATAAGACTGAAATTAAACCCTCAAGTGAATTCATTTTAAATAAAATCGACAAACTTATTGATAGAAAGACATGTTGGAAGTGTGCGAGAATTACAGATTTATTTTGATCACGAAATTATATAACAAACAAAATAATTACAAATCGTATACATGTATTTGTTGACATTCTTGGCTTAAGTAATCACAATGTTACAATAGTATAGTAATTGATCAAACTAAAATTGCACACAATCATTACAATATTAGGCTATAAACTATAACAGTTGTCTTCGTTTTCGATAAGTAGGCCTACGTGGATAATCAGTAGAACTGAAACCAATCAACATCTCCGACGTGGTTTTCGTATTCTGGGGCTACAGAGCTGGAGAATTCGAGGTAAACATCTACACGGTCGTTGAATATCTTATAATTTGACAAGTTTAGTGTTGTGTTTGTAATTGTAAATACTTCAGCATTGGCAGTAAATGGTAACTCAGCAATTGCCAGTGGTTCAGAGCTTCTTGAGTTGAAATACACTTTGACCAAGGCCAGTACTCGTGGAACTTTCGTGTTCCCTGGATGACCGAATTGTTATTCCCACCGGATTTCTTGAAAAGTCGCACACGTAATAACCAGCAACGTCGCCTATGTTGATATATCCAATTCTAGTTTCATCAGTTGCAACGATCGTAGAGAGTCCATAGTTATAATCCAGACTTTCTGCTTCTATTTTTGAAAAAGGGTCTCTGTGAACCTCAGAATCCACTTCAGCAATCATCAACACTGTCAATGTCATACTGACGAGTTTGAAAAAGACCATGGCGAAAGATTTACACTGCAAAATTGAAGTTCGTCACTGAAAATTCTGATGTGATTGTGGTGAAAACTAAACGATTTTTTGGACCTTATATACTTCAGCTAAGCTTAAAATTATCTTAAAATGTTCGGTTTAACAAGCATTTTTTTGAACATGCTATCTAAAATGTCATTGTGTTGTCAGATTATTGTACCTGGCACTTCAAGCACTATGATGAGCAGGAAGGACAAAATTTGACAATCTTAAATTTGTACTTGAATGTCACGAGTTGAATTGTCTTATGCATTTAAATGTCTTGTAGTTGTCAGATAACAGTAACTTTAAATGCATATGACAATTCATTTCATGATATTCAGATACACTTTTAAGATTGTCAAACTTTTGTCATTAATGTTCATCATAGTGCTTGAAGTGCCAGGTACCATAATCAGAATCGTTGCGTAAATTGGCGAAAAACACTTGAGATTAACTTAACATAATCTTAGTTGTTTATCCCAAAAAGTTGAAATTGTAATTGTCAATAGGCGTCCTTTGGAACCGAATCTAAAACTATAATTATTATCTGATTGGGAATACACGAACCATCATATATTTCAAAGAAAAACACTTAAGAATAGCTTTGAAATATCGATTGGCAACGTTTAGGAATGTTCAAGTGTGACAACTACATGTAAATGTCACACCATCTCATTAATAATCAGATTGGCTGGCCGTCGGACCAATGTCAGCTAATATTTCATGTCTCCAAGTTGTAAAAATGTTCCTTTTACACGTGTAGTTTTTAATTTTTTTTTTTTTTACAAAAATTCGAGTAAACCACAAACAATGCACATAAAGTAAGCCTTTTTTTCTAGTTCAATACATTTGTTTCCTAGACTTTAAATTTATTATTTAAGTGTATAAAACTGCGAACTGTTTAAATACCGTATTAGGTTGAAGGTTGTAAGTTTATTTGGTTGTAATGGTTTTAGTTCATAGGTTACAGACAAACTCCCTTTTAACGAATGCTTTTATATAGAGTAGTTATTTTCATAGTAATTAATGCAAATTAATATTGCACAGATATTGAACACGTCGTTGGTTCAAAGTTAATATTTCTTTTAGATTTTTTTAAAAATAACTAGACTTTGTCAGCTTTCTTAGAATTACAGTAAAACCTGTTAAGAGTTACCACCACAAAAAAACGCTATCTTGGTCACTGTACAAAGGTGGTCACTTCAAAAAATGCTTTGATCAAATTAAAATAATGAACTTGAACACTGCACTTATAAATGTAGACTGTAATACACGTAGTAAAAAAGCCACAAAACCAAAAAAGTACAGAATCATCTTGTCCAAGGTTTAAAGCAAGATGTAACGTGACTCATCCGTTATCTGGTCACTTTTCAAGGTGCATTGGCAATGTAAAAATTGGAAAAAAAAGACAGCACACACTGGTCCCGGACAATAGACAGGTGGTCACTTGTCACAATACAGAGAATTTTTATGAATGAAATGTGAACCAGAAAAAACAATACACTAAAAGTGACCAACATTCAAAGGCGGTCACTTTTACAGGTTTTACTGTAATCATTTGGGTGAATGTAACCTTTTTTTCTTCTAAACATTTTGTTTGTTACCATTTTTCTGCATATTTCATTATCCTCAATTAAAAAATGTGCCTCACTGCACCACCATGCTGAATATGTTAATTTTAAAAACAACTTGTAAGTTGTATCAGAAAGTTTATAAGCCGCAGGGTGGCACATGACGATTTATTGGTCAAAAGTACATTAAGGAAGTAACGAATTTATAAAAAAATTCACTAATAAAACCATAAAATTAAAAATACTTATAAATATTGAAAATACCTTTTTTTAGTTGTGATTCCTCTTATTCAGCGAGTAGTTTGATGAATCGCAGGGTGACACATGGCATGCCATTGGCTAAGAAGAACGCGTGCCACTCTGCGGCTTAGCGTCACCTCATGAAGCCATCGATTATCCGAAATTACGAAATGCATCGTTATTGACTACTGAACAAATGTAACAATATTAAAAAACAGTTTTACGTAATTATATAATTATACATAAACATGCATCATACAAATATTTACCTAATTTTTCATAAATTGTTTGATTTCACTTAAGATTTCGGATAAACGAGGTTCTACAATACCTGAAATAATAAAAAAATATTTAAATGCAGTGGTCAGCAGCTGCATGGTTGACCTTCTCAACTTAAAAATGCAGCAAAAGTCAAAACATAATTTTGAATTTTATTAAATAAAAAGGTAATAAATTATAAATAATAAAGTAAAATAATTATACAATAAGTAAAGCCAAGATTCTCGTTAAACGGTAGTAATTACGATATCACGAAACAATTTGGAAATTTTAACATATTTTAACTGAATTTTATGGCATTGGTCATAAAAACATTAAAAAGTAAAATGAATGTGTGTCAGTGACTTCTGGCTAGACGTCTAAAAACTAGATGGTCAAAATTGAATCAAAATTTGCATTCAAATATCGATTATTAATAAGTTTATTATAAAAAGGACTTGCTTTCAATAGTTTCAGGGCTATTCAAAAAGGACTTCCTCATGTAAAGGAAGCAAAAAATGCCAAATTAAATCAGTTCCAGAATTAGAAGGGAAATTAAGCCCAATATCTGTTATAAATTGCCAAAATTCAGTAAGCGGGGTATATTCCTCAAGTCCTGGAAAACCTGGAAAAGTAAAAGAAATTAACTTAAAAGCTCAGGGTCCATTTGCGAACTTTCAAATTTTCGCAGAAAAAATTTGCAAAATTTTCATTTTATCGAGCATATACTCGCCCAATTTTTAACTTTTTCCGAGGTCAACATTACAAATTTCACCAAGTTTTCTCGAGGAAAAATTTGCAAAATTGTTAAAGTTTTCCTGTGGACAAATTCGCAACATTGTCCACTTTTTCCCCGAGTGCAAATCTTCAAAATTGTTAACTGTTTTCGGGTACGGATTCTTGAAATTTTCAACAATTTCCGAGGAGAATTTAGCAAAAAATTTTCAAACTTTTCAGGGTACAAAATTTACGTTTTCCGAGTACAAATTAGCAAAACTTTCAAAATTTTTCGAATGCAAATTTGCAAAACTTTCAACATTTTTCGAATACAAATTTGCAAAACTTTCACCATTTTCCGAATACAATTTTGCAAAAATGTCAACATTTTCCGAAAACAAATTTGCAAAAATGTCAACATTTTCCGAAAACAAATTTGCAAAACATTCAACATTTTCCGAATACAATTTTGCAAAAATGTCAACATTTTCCGAATATAAATTTGCAAAACATTCAACATTTTCCGAATACAATTTTTCAAAAATGTCAACATTTTCCGAATACAATTTTTCAAAAATGTCAACATTTTCCGATTATAAATTTGCTAAACTTGCAAAATTTTCCAAATGCAAATTTGGAAAACGTCAAAATGTTCCGAATACAAATTTGCAAAACGTCAAAATGTTCCGAATACAAAATTACAAAATGTTAACATTTTTCGAATACAAACTTTCAAAATTTTCCGAATAGACCTACATATATGCAAAACTTTCAAAATTTCCCCAATACAAATCTGCAAAACTTTCAAAATTGCCCGAATACAAATTTGCAAAACTTTCACAATTTTCCGAATACAATTTTGCAAAAATGTCAACATTTTCCGAAAACAAACTTGCAAAACGTCAACATTTTCCGAATACAAATTTGGAAAACGTCAAAATGTTCCGAATACAATTTTACAAAATGTTAACATTATCCGAATACAAACTTTCAAAATTTTCCCAATACAAATCTGCAAAACTTCCCAAATTGCCCGAATAGAAATTTGCAAAAACTTTACCCGGACAGGGGGTAAAGGAGAATCTAATTTTGGCAAAATTTTTAAAACGACCTTTTTGAATGGCCCTCTTACGATAGAGTAGGAAATGAAAACTGGTCTGAAAAAAAGAATAAAAAAACCTGTAAGTGGAAGACCTAGACACCGATTAATTTCCCTTAATGAGGATCATTTTGAACGTTAACAAACAGCTCGTTAAAGACGATTGTCCGAATAAATTACTTTAGCAATCAATAAAAAAATAAAATCCAGTCAAGGCAACATTTTGGGTTTTATACTCATTCCTAATTTGATCCGCACGAATTGAATTTTACATTAAATTGAACGTTGAGCTGGAAATTTCGAAAGCAACTTAGGAAATAAACAAATTTTGAAGAAAATAATATATATTGTATATGAAAAATATACAACAAAAAAGTTGAACGAAATTAAGTCTATTTTACGAAGACTGCAAAATAAAAAACGTTTTCAAGAAAAATCGTATCAAGGTTTCATGAAAATTGTTTTATTTTTGTGAAAATTGAATTATTTTTTGGGAAACTTAAATGTTTTTTAGAAATCAACATTCTGAAAATTGTAGTAATAATTAGTAAATTTTAGCAATACATGTATTTAATCTGAAAATTTTAGTAATATTTAGGAAATTTTAGTAATGGTCAATATGAAAATTTTAGTAATATTTAGGAAATTTAAGTAATTATCAATCCGAAAATTTTAGTAACATTTAGTACATTTTAGTAATCTCAACCTGAAAATTTTAATAATATTTAGGAAATTTAAGTAATTATCAATCTTAAAATTTTAGTAAAAGTTAATCTAAAAATTTTCGTAATATTTGGTAAATTTTAGTAATCGTCAATCTGAAAATTTTAGTAAAATTTGGTAAATTTTAGTAATCGTCAATCTGAAATTTTTAGTAACAGTTAATCTAAAAATTTTAGTAATACTTGGTGAATTTTAGTAATCGTCAATCTGAAAATTTTAGTAATATTTAGGAAATTTAAGTAATTATCAATCTGAAAATTTTAGTAATATTTGGTAAATTTTAGTAATCGTCAATCTGAAAATTTTAGTAATAGTTAATCTAAAAAGTTTAGTAATATTTGGTGAATTTTAGTAATCGTCAATCTAAAAGTTTTAGTAATATTTAGGAAATTTAAGTAATTATCAATCCGAAAATTTTAGTAATATTTGGTGAATTTTAGTAATCATTAACCTGAAAATTTTAGTAATAGTTAATCTAAAAATTTTAGTAATATTTGGTGAATTTTAGTAATCGTCCACCTGAAAATGTTAGTATTATTTAGGAAATTTAAGTAATTATGAATCTGAAAATTTTAGTAATATTTGGTAAATTTTAGTAATCGTCAATCGGAAAATTTTTGTAATAGTTAATCTAAAAATTTTAGTAATATTTGGTGAATTTTAGTAATCGTCAATCCGAAAATTTTAGTAATATTTTGTACATTTTAGTAATCTCAACCTGAAATTTAAGTAATAATCAGGGAAATTTAAGTATTTATCAAACTCAAAATTTTAGTAATAGTTGGTGAATATTAGTAATCGTCAATCGGAAAATTTTAGTAATATTTAGGAATTTTAAGTAATTATCAATCCGAAAATTTTAGTAACATTTAGTACATTTTAGTAATCATCAACCTGAAAATTTTAGTAATAGTTAATCTAAAAATTTTAGTAATAATTGGTGAATTTTTGTAATCGTCAATCTGAAAATTTTAGTAATATTTAGGAAATTTTTGTAATCATATCATTCTGAAAATTTTAGAAATATTTAGTTCATTTTAGTAAATATCAATCGGAAAATTTTAGTACTCGTCATTTTGAAAGTTTTAGAAATAAACTTCCAAGATGTTCATAGAAATATTTAGTAAAGTTTAGTAATCATCAATATGAAAATATTAGTAATTGTCATTCTGAAATTTTTGTAATTATCATTCTGTATATGTTAGTAACATTTAGTAAATTTTAATAATCGTCATTATAAAAATTTTAGTAATCAACATTCTGAAAATTTCTGTAATATTGTTAATTTTAGTATTCCTCATTCTAAATTTTTTTTGTAATGTTGTAAATTGTAGAATTATTTAGTAAATCTTTTTTATGATCATTCTAAAAATTTTAGTAAAATTGCATCGCTATTTAACAAAAAACAGAAAATAAATTTAATACCCTTTTTTTTAAAAAAAAATGAGTCACTTAAACTTTCGAAATTAAAAACTTTGATGTCAACGTTTATGGCTTTAATATCTAATAAATATTCAATATTGAGAATTTTCCTAGATGCTTGTCTCATCTTGTACATAAACTATTTTCATCATAGAAATATGATGTTTACTATACTTAAAAGCAATTCCATTTTGCGTAGCATTTTATCGATTTTCTAATATGTGCTTAGATCTATTTACTGCGCAAAAATTGTATACAAATACTGAATATTAATGAAAGCTGGTCTTATTAAAAAGCAGTACAAACTTTGATTAATGTTTACTATATCTATTATGAAATATTTTCAAAAATGATTAAGCTTTTTATGAAATATTTCTATACGTTGAATTTTCAATAAACGTAAAAGATATTGAAACTGATACATGATTACCAAAATATTGAAACTCAAAATATTACATTTATAATGGCTGTCATAATTTCAAGGTTCTAACAGAAAATTTATTTTCAACTTGCATGAATTTTCTAGGTTTTTAAACAAATTTCCCTGACCAATGCAAAATTGACACGGGACAATATCCAATATTTTGCAAAATATACTAATGGCAATTTAAAAATAAATATATCAAAATTAACAAAACATTTTGAAAATTTATTTTTGGAGTGAGTTAACAATTTTGCAAATTTGTCCCTGAAAACTGCTAAAATTTGATAAATCTGTACTCAAAAACAGTTAAAAAATGAGCTAATTTGCACTGGGAAAGTAGAAAATCTTTAAAATTTATTTTACGAAAAAATTGAAAATTCTGCAAATTTGTCCTACGAAACTGTTGGAAATTTCGAAAATTGATTATTGGATTTTTGCAAATTTATCCTCGAAAACTGTTCAAATTTTTGAAAAATTTATCCTCGAAAACTGTTGAAACTTTTTAAAATTTATCCTGGAAAACTGTTGAGAATTTTGAAAATGTATCCTCGAAAACTGTTGAAAATTTTGAAAATGTATCCTCGAAAACCGTTGAAAATTCTGCAAATTTATTATCGAAATTGCAAATTTGTCCTGGTAAACTGTTGAAATATTTTAAACTTAGTCCTCGTAAACTTATTTGCAAACTTGTACTCGGAAACTGTTGGAAATTTCGCTACATAGTCCTCTGAAATTGGTGAAAATGTTGCAAATTTGTACTAAACGAGGTTGGAAATCTTGAAAATTTATTTATTTTAGGAAAAATTTAAAAATTTAACAAATTTGTCCTCGAAAACTGTGGAAAATTTGGGAAATTTGTCCTCTGAAACTGTTGAAAATTTTGCAAATTTACTATCGGGATTTTGCAAATATTTGCAACTTTGTGCTCTCGGAAACTGTTAAAAATTTCCCAAATTTGTCCTCTGAAATTTTCGAAATTGCTGCAAATTTGTATTGGGAAAATTTTAGAAATTTTGCAAACGGGCCCTGAGCTAACCACGTGAAAACATTTATTTTAGATTGGGACAACATTAATACGTTGAATTTTCCTGACTTTTCCAGGTTTTCTATGTTTGGGAAACCCTGAACTTTCCTCTTTCTTTCGAGATTGTCAAGATTTTCTCATACTATTTTTTGTTTCAAATCTTGAAAAAAAGCTGTAATCTTAGTGCTAGTTAACGAGGTGTTGAAACAGAGATATATTGCCCTAAAATTATCGAATTAATGTGTCCGGTACGTAAGTAAAACAAAGACATAAAATACACCTTTTTCAGATTCATTTCATGACCTTTTGCAGAATTAAAGCAATCTGGGTTTTTTCTCAAGGATTTTCACCAACTCAAGATTGCCTCCTCTGCAAAACTAAACAAAAAATTGCCTTAAAATGAATGAAGAGGTCAAGGTTTGCGAGGGTCAGCAGAATCAAGCAGCGCCACCTACTCGGAAGATATAAATCACGAGTCCGGTAAGGTACAGAGGGAGGTCAAGCAAAACTGCTTAATTGGTCATTTTATTAAAGCTTGGACTGGTCATCTCGTTGAAATTCAAGGAGAAAGAACTCCTAATTTCGTCCAATGAAAATTCGAGGAAATTTACGAAGACTATAAAATGGATGAACGAGTTAATTTAGCAGATTTTTATCAAGTTTTATACCTCCTGAACGGATATCTGTTACTTTCAACAACTTTATAACAACATGGAATTAGTAAGTCAACAAATATTTCATAGATATTTCACGATAATGATGTTTTAGGAGAAATTTCTGTAAAATTTTGGTAAATGCGATAATATTTTAAAAGAAATTTTCACAAAATTGGGCAACAACATTGGGTAACAACATGAAATTAGTAAGTCACCAACTATTTCATAAAAATATTTCACGATAATGTTTTAGGAGAAATTTCTGTAAAATTTTGGTAAATGCGATAATATTTTGGCAGAAATTTTCGCAAAATTGGGTGATGTGATAATGTTTTGGTAGACACGTATATTAATTTATAATTAATAATGTTTAGAAACAGATTCTAATTTCTAAATTCACTTTTTAATATTGCGTTTTTAATTTCAAAATTAATTTATAATTGAAAATATTTAAAAAGAAATTCTAATTTCTAAATTCACTTTTTAATATTGCGTTTTTAATTTCAAAATTGATTTATAATTGAAAATATTTAAAAAGAAATTCTAATTTCTAAATTAACTTTTTAATATTTTATTTTTAATTTCAAAATTGTTCCGATAATGTTTCGAGAGAAATTTCTGTAAAGTTTTGCAAAAATATGGCAGTATTTTATAAGATTTTTTTTCAAAATTGGGTAATGTACATGATAATGTTTTAGAAAGAAATTTGAATTTCTTAATATTAAGTATCTTTTGTTTTTTAGAGAAAATGTTTTCTGTAAAAAATTTAATTTGTAAATTGTTCCGATAATGTTTTGAGAGAAATTTCTGTAAAATTTTGGAAAATGCGATAATATTTTGGGTGAAACTTTCGCAAAATTGGGTAATGTGATAATGTTTTGGTAGACACGTATATTAATTTATAATTGATAATATTTAGAAAGAAATTCTAATTCACTTTTCAATATTGCGTTTTAAATTTCAAAATTAATTTATGATTGATACTATTTAGAAAGAAATTCTAATTTTTTAATTCACTTTTTAATATTGTGTTTTTAATTTCAAAATTGTTCCGATAATGTTTGAGAAAAATTTCTATAACATTTTGGAAAAATGCGATATTATTATACAAGGAATTTTCGCAAAATTTGGTAATGTGCATGATGATGTTTTATAAAGAAATTTGAATTTCTTAACATTAAGTATCTTTTATTGTTTTTTAGAGAAAATGTTTTCTCTAAAAAAAATAATTTTTAAATTTTTCCGATTATGTTTCGAGAGAAATTTCTGTAAAATTTTGGAAAAGGATGCTATTATATTTTGGAAGAAATTTTTGCAAAACAGGGAAATGTGTTAATATTTTAGAAAGAAATTTGAATTTCTTAATATAAAGTATCTTTTGTTATTGTTTTTTTTTGGAGAAAATATTTTTTTTAAAAAAAATTAAAAATTTAAAATTGTTCCCATAATGTTTTGAGAGAAATTTCAGTAAAATTTTGGAAAATACGATAATATTTTGGGTGAAACTTTCGCAAAATTGGGTAACGTGATAATGTTTTACAGGAAATTTGAATTTCTTAACATAAAGTATCTTTTATTAATGTTTTTTTTTGGAGAAAATGCATTCTGTAAAAAAATTGTAATTTCAAAATTGTTCCGATAATGTTTCGGGAGAAATTTCTGTAAAATTTTGGTAAATTCGATACTATTTTGGAAAAAAATGTCGCAAAATTGGGTAATGTGATAATGTTTAAGAAAGAAATTTAAATTGCTTAATATTAAGCAACTTTTATTGTTTTTTTGGAGAAAATATTTTAATTTTGAAATTGTTCCAATAATGACTCGGAAGAAATTTCGTTAAATTTTTTAAAATATGACAATTTTTTACAAGAAATGTTTGCAAAATAGGGTAATGTGATAATGTGATATGATTTGATATTTTGAAAGAAATTCTAATTTCTAAATTTACTTTTTAATATTGTGTTTTTAATTTTAAAATTCTTACGATAATTTCTCGGGAGAAATTTCTGTAAAATTTTAGTAAATGCGATAATATTTTGGAAGAAATTTTCGCAAAATTGAATACAGCGATAATGGTTTGGTTGACATATATATTATTTTATAATTTTTAATATTTAGAAATAAACTCTAATTTCTAAATTTACTTTTTAATGTTGTGTTTTATAATTTTAAAATTTGTTACGATAATGTTTTTTGGAAAAAATGTGGCATGAAATCTGTATCTCATGAGAATATTGTTTAAATTGCTACGATGTTTTGGAAAAAATCTTGATACGAAATTTGCCTGAATTTCATGATAATATTTTTAAAGAAATTTCTAATTTTTAAATTGTTAAGATTATATTTGTGGGAAAAAAATGTGGTACTAAAGCTGTATAAAAGTTGGAAAAATTGAAAACTTACTAAATTTCTGGATGCTATTTTTGATAAAATGTTGGTACAAAATCTGTATGAATACATATATACATGCATGATGTTTATGTTTAGAATGTAAAACACCATCATTTCGAAAATTTTGAGTACTATCGTTTTGGATTAATATAATTGTATAATTAAAAATGGGAAAATATCTATTTAATAATATTTTGTACAAATTAGTTAAACTCAAGTTTATAAAAAGCTCAAATTTGAACAAATCGTTTCTGTAAATATTTCCACAGATCCCACTTTTGATTTTGTGCTTGACATCATTGGTGGATGGAACAGGTCATGGTTACCCATCAGGTCATGGTTACCCATCAGCCCATGCGCCCGCACACCACCGCCCTCTATTGCACCATAAAGTTACACCGCACCAC
>JAQGBX010004737.1:0-14806 GCA_034698745.1 Megaphyllum sjaelandicum | reverse complement strand
ACGTGGTCGTTACTACAAAAATCTAATGGAGTGACCACACCTGGTCACTCTGAGAACTTTGGTAGAAGTGAAGAAAAATCACTTCCACAAAGGAAAACCAGAAAGTCCACACTTGGGGATCACCATTCGAGAGGCACGGGTCACCAGCAGAAGGCCAGACAGTTCAAAGTTGAAGAAGGGGGTTGAACTAGGTCAAACTCCAAAGTTACCTTACCCACAGGTGAGAAAGGTCACATCCGTCTGTTGGAGAGCGCCGTGCCATGAGGCGCCAAATTCAAATGCGGAAAAATGCGCATTTGCTACACCGGTGGTCTGGGGGAGGACGCTGCTCGCTGGGGGACACTGTGGGACACACCCACGCAGTAAAACACTGCCCCCCGCAAGCGCCGCCGTCTACCCAGACAACGTTGCATCATGTACTATACGACCGCTACCACCACGAAATTATCCAATAAACAACACTGGTGCTGGGTGAAAAGGGCAGGGAGCAGAGCTGCACGAAGATTCGATCCTCCAAGGAGACTGGCATGTCCGTGCTGCGTCGTCCTTCTTATACTCGCTTACTCCCTTTCGCTCTGATCCTTGGCTCCCGAAGAGATGACGTCGCTGTAGTAGGTGTCTCGTTGATGACGTCGTTGACTCCTGGACCTTCGTGTACCGGCTTCCTCTGGTGAGTATTGTGGTCTCGTTCCATCCTCTATCGTTACACCCCCCAGATGATATCGTCCACATTGTGGGCGATAGACAGCTACCTAAGATGATAGAAAAGAAACAAAAACAGGGGACTTAGTAACCATTGCGTGAAACCACCTTTGAGCGATTCTTGCATACTAAGTATGCCTCACACGCTATGTGTCAACCCTACACAGCTGCCGGGCAGGCCGCTGGAGTGATGCTTACCAAAGAATGTTGGCTAGTCCGACGAGGAACTGCCCGGACCACAGATGCGGCAATCATCGTGGTGGGCACGCCAATATCTGTTTCCGTTACTTGGCAGGTCATCTTGTTGTTGGTCTTGTTCTGCCTGAATTTGTACCGCCTGGACAATGGAATGACGTATGCACCATGCCAATGGGCTGCATATCTGGCTGGTCGTCTACTGACGTGGACGCAATGGTAACAGGCTTACCACTTGTTTGGAAGGGGATCTTGCGGAGTTCTTTCCAAAAGGGGTAATCCTGATTACCAATCACTGGGGGAACATACGTGGTCAGGATAGGCCGTGAATTTCGCTTGTTTAACCATCGATAGTAGGTTTTGATCTTCTCGATGTTGTCCTTAATGACCGCTTCTGGTCCCGCGAAATGCTGCACACATTCGAAAGTTTTTCTTGAATCTTGTGCGATGCATCTCCAGCTTTCAGCTGGGATGATATCATCCGGTCCTGGGACACGTGGAGCCTCCTTTTTACTGGTTACTGAGGGTCCGGCAACTGCTGTTTTGGATGACATGGTTTTGGTTGCCTGTGGTGCTTTGGTCGGTATGGGTGTTGCCTTGGAGGGAGATTTGTAGTTGTCGGTTTTATGGTTCCCGATCCCTTTTTTGGTTTCTTGGTAACTACCGCTGTGCTCTCAGTTCTTTTGCGCTTAGCTCCCACCATCACCGTGGTTTCGGTTGATAGATCGATAATGACATTTGGCCGTTCGTGTTTGTCCACTGTTTTCGATCTTGACGTTAAATCCACTGTGCGAATCTAGTTGGTTGGGCTGTTAATCTCTCCATGACCTCACCCAGATTTCTTGACTGACTTGCTCATGGACGTGGACGGTCCTGGTTCAGTCCTCGCTTGCTTCGTTAAGTTTTCTGATGGCGTCTTGCGAGCTTCCAAGGTGGCTGGTTTCCACAGAGCTCTGAATCTGGTCTCCTTTGATGTTGTGGGTTTTGGGGACCACTTCGCTGCTTGTCTAAGAGCCGCCTCCTCTTTGCTCCGGGGATGGAAGCTGGGCGATGACGCCCCAGGAGAAGCTAGTAAATCAATAACGTATTCCGCCTGTTCACGTGCTGACCGATGTCCCTAGGCCGTCTGAACTTCCGATAGTCTGATGACCACTCGCAACGATCGATCGTCCATGTGATCCCTATTCCGGGATGGAGAGGTCTGTGACGCCGAGGACCGGGATGGTCCCACTGGACGTGTATGGGGAGCTGTAAAGTCGTTGAAATTTTCCACTATTGCTGAAAGTGCTCGCTGTGTGCGATCGTGGGCTGCTTGCTCTCGTTCAAGAAGAATTCGGTCTGGGACCCGCTCACTAGTTGCGCGATTTAATGCCACAATTATATCTGCAACTGCCACTGTCTGCTGCGTGATCGTGGGATCTTCGGTCATAAGGCTCATTGCATGAGACAGCTGTTCCGAGACTTGCTTGGCCAAGTAAAACGCTTGGCTGATTGCCGGGTAGGCTGCTGTTGGCATTCCCAATACTGCTGGAACATTTGCCGGACTAAGCGGTGAGAAAGGTGACGATCTATTCCAAGGGTGTTCTTGAAGAGGTACCGGTGGTAGAGTTCCACCACGTGCTGTCACTACATGTCTCACTTAATCGACCAATCGATAGACATCCTCTACTGACACCGGTCTGGACGGGATTTCAATCTTGACTGTGTCTGAGATGGTCCTTTCTAGTGGATGAGGCTCCGTAAGAGATAAGTCGCCCGTGGATGAGTCGGCCACATGGTCTGTGGTGGAGGCCGGTAGGCTTATGTCCGAGTATCTGGACATCGTCCGAATTTGCTGGTCACCTGACGTTATTCCAACAGTTGTTCCAGTGTCTTGAGAGTAAATCAGGTTCGGGCGGTCGTCAGGACATACATTCTTGTCTAATCCAGATTCCATGAGCGTATTTGGTGGTGGTCGGTCAGATTCCAAACACGGTAGAGTCAGTCCAAGTTCTTGCGGATTATCCAGAGTCGGGCGGTCAGGTCCCTTCAATTGTGAATGAAGCACGTGTTCCATATCTGCTAGGAATTTCAGCACATCCCGGTGAAGACGAGATGACTGCTGAATGACTGCGTGCTTTGCTAGTGATCCCCTTTTATAGGTGGCAACAGAGGCGCCCTCTGGTTGGTCAGCGGACCAGACAGGTCCATTCCGACGCAATAGGGGTGAAGGTTAGTTCGCTATTGTGACCATGCAGGAGGCTATTTGGGGTGTCCTCCTGTGATCAGTGTTGGAACCAAATTGTACCTGGAGTTCTGTTCAAATTGCATAACTGACATATTCTGCTACTAATTCGTCATCTGTCTGAGTCTCTCCATTGTTATAAATGTCGGGATTTGCCAGATCATTGCATCGTTCAACCCGATCAATCGGCCAGCCATATTTCTCTACTAACTGAGCTGCTCTGGCTACTTTATATTGGCTGGTGACTCCAGCAGGGTCCTTTGAAGGATTCGAGAGATTTAGTTCTTGCAATGAGCAAAAATGCCTGACACTGAAATGGTCGTGCAAATAATTCTTCATGGGGTCATCGCTCAGTAACTGTTGATTGATATATGAGGATGCAAACGACTTATAGAAATCAACTTTGTTGTTCCCAAAGAATGCTCTAATGTCCTTACTATCTCTGAGTGATCCAAGATGGCGACTGCGAAGAAATCCTCTAACGCCTTCGGGCGTCGGGTGACTCTGCCACTGCGTAGTGTTGTCCCTTGACCGACCCCTGGGTCTAACCCTGTTTGTTCAACCGCCTCTCCTCTTAATTGCGTGATTTCCCTTGTCTGTGTTTAAGGTTGACTGTGAGGGTTTCGAGACTGAGTCTGAAGCGAGCGAGGTGGTGCATGGGTGGGTTGATGCTTCTGGCATTGGGATTGCTACCCTGAGTGCGATCTTAGGGGTCTCCGAGTCAATATCCGTGTTTTGCTATTGAAACATCTTTAATATTGAAGTTTCCCAATATCTTACCTTTCTGTCTATCTGTTAATTGCACTGTTGTGGGTGCCACCTTCTTAGATACTTCTAAACCTGCAGTGCATTTGGGAATCAATTTTGCCGAGATGCCCTTTTCTGCATTGCTGAGTGCATGATTCTTTAGCATGACCTCCTGTCCTATCAAGTAGTTAGGCACAACGATATCCGCGTTGTGCTGTAGTCGATGTTTGTCTTGGGCCGCCTCTAAATTGTCATGCACTGTGCGCAGCGTGACCGCCGTTCGTTTGAGGAATTCAGCGAATGGATGCTTCAGAAAAATGGGATCATTGCAGTGCACTGAGAATTTAAAGATGTTATCCAATGGATAGTGTGGTTGTCTAGCAAAGGTGACTGCGAAGGAAAATGACCCCATGTTGATGTTCACATTCGTGTTTAATGCCCATCTGATCGCTGGGATATGGATGTCCTACTGATCATAATAGGGTCCTACGGCTATAGACAGTCTTGCCTTTAACTCCCTTTGTCGGCGTTCGACCAGATTGGCCTGTGGGTGATAGTTTGCCGTGTGTAGTAAATCAGATCCCAGGGCTTCGGCTACCTGAGCAAACACCGCCAATTTGAACTGCGAGCCTTTATCACATTTAATGGCTTTGGGCGACTTATATCGCAGACACTTCATCAACAAGTCTGGACGTTATTGTCTCCGCTTTAGAGTCGTTCAAAGCAAAGAGTTCCACGAAGCCTGACATTGTGTCGCAGACCAAGAAAACAAATCGGTTGTTTGTGCTGGTGATGAGTAGTGGACCAACAATGTCCACTGTCAGCGTTTGAAAATGCTCACCAATTGCTGGTGATGATATAGGCGTGTGGGTGCTATGTGTTAGTGGCTTGTATTCTTGGCATTTTGTGCATGTACGAACATGCCTCTCCACATCCTTGCACATTCCCAACCAGTAATATTGTGCGAGAATGCGCATCATGGTGCCTGTTACCCCAGGGTGACCAGCCCTGGCTGAATCATGATAAATCTACAGAACTAATGCCCTCAGTGATCTCGGAATCACCAGCCTAAGTTCGTCTTCCGAGGCTTTGAGTTGTCGATACAGAATTCCATTGACGGTTAGATACCCTCGATGGAGATAAACTCTGGCTTCAATGTCTGCTTCACCGATTTCTGAGTCAAGAGCTGTGATAATATCACTGATGGGACCATCGCTTAGTTGTTCCTCACGAAACGCCTCAGGAGTCCATCTGTCATCTTGAATAACGATTTTTTGAATGAGGATTACTGGATCACTGGATCCTGATGGTCTGGATAACATTTCTGCCAACATGTTCAACCGCCCAGGAATGTAATTGATTTCAAAATGAAATTGTTGTACACTGAACACCATGCGCGCTATTCTTCCTGTTGGATCTGGTTTGGCCATAAGCCACCGTAGGGGATTGTGGTCTGAGTAAACGATTACTGGGAGACCATCAATGTATCCCCGAAACTTCTGCATGGCCCAGATCACGGCGAGAGCTTCTTTCTCAAATGTTCCTCTGGGCTGGATTGAATGTTTTCGAGGCATACTCAATGACTGCGATGTGACCATCATCGCCTTGAGCTGATACTGCTCCCATTGCATCATTACTGGCATCTGTATAGATGCAGAATCCCTGTGTGAGGTCTAGTGGCACCAAGATTAGAGCTTCATACAGGAGTTGTTTTAGCTTGTCGAATGCCTCTTGGAACTCTAGATTAAAATCAAATGGAACGCCTTTCCTAAGAAGACGATAGATTGGTGTAGCCACGATTGACATCCCTTCAACAAACTTCGAAAACTATTTTACAGTTGCCATGAACGATTTTATTTGCTTGACATCTTTAGGGTACGGTATGTGCATCACCGCGTCAATTTTCTCAGGATTGGGTGATATCCCTTCCTGGGAGATGATGTGGCCAAGAAATTTTACTTTCTCAGCGAAAAAATGACATTTTGCCTGTTTGAGTGAAAATCTGTGCTCAATCAGCCGGTCCATGATGGCTTGTACATGAAGCAGATGTTCTTCGAAGGTGTCGCTGGCCACTAACAGGTCGTCTTGATATACCACTGCCACTATGTATGGAATGTCTTGTATAATTAGTTCTATGACTCGTTGGCAATGTGCCGCTGAATTGCGGGCACCCATCGACATTCTAGTATAGCAGAACATCCCGAATGGCGTAATTGTAATGAAATAGCGTTGGCTCGCCCGTTCAATGGGAATCTGCCTGTAGCAGTTTGTGAGATCCATGGTTGACATGAATCTCTTCCAATGCATACGCACAAGCAGATCGTCTATGCTGGGTAGGAAATACAAGTCAGGGACAGTGACTTTGTTAAGTTTTCTAAAATCGGTTACTAATCGATATTCATCCAATCCATCATGCTTAGCAATGAGCAATGATGGCGCCGCCTAATCCGATCTCACCGGCCTGATGTATCCCTTTGTCAACATTGCATCTATTTTAAGCATGAACTTTTCGCGTTTCTTCGGTGAGATCGTGTATAGTTTGGTAGCCTTTGGGCGCATGCCTGGGATGATAGAGATCGTTTGTGGTTGCACCAGTGCCGGTAATACTGGTTCGCAGAAAACTTCGATCTTGCTGATTAATAGCTTGTCAACCTTATCCCTTTGTTGCGGGGAGAGAGCTAAACATTCAGATTGTTCTAGTCGGACTTCTTCTACTGATATGCGGCTACAGTTAATCTCTTGCGGTCAACTCAGTAGAGGCTGTTGTCGACTTATGTAAAGCGAACGACCAAGATAGCATTGCCGGATGCAAATCAATCATGTGTTGTCGCAAGAAGTCTATCCCCAGCAACAAAACGTGTGTGGGGTTTGAGGGGATCAATGCGATTGATATTGGTAGCACCTTCGACCCAAAAGTGATGGTCGTTCGAGCTATGAAAACTTCCGTAGTGATGGGTCGTTGATCTGCGAGTTTTACCGTTCGAACAGCCCCTTCCATCTCTACCTTGCGTAGTTTAAGATAATTGTATACGTCTGCCTGCCAGCGAGGTGCTGGATCTCGAGTCTAGTAAGGCTAGAAATGGTTTGCCTACCAATGTGACTGTTTGTAGGATCATGTCCCCTTTTTGATCTAAGATCTCCGCATTTATGGGCGGCATCGTGAAATGAGCAGATTGTACTGTCTTGTCTTGCAGTTTTCCACACCCATTAGGGCAAGAGTAAAGCGTAACATTTTTAATCCCACATTTTGGGCATCCTCCCCCATTAGGAGTGCTGTTTTCTGTTATCTTGATGATAACGATTATTGTATGGTCGCTGTTGCCTGAATTGCCTACCACGACCTCCATTTGGATTCGTGTTTCTACCCCGGTACAAGGAGTTTCTATACGAGGAGTTGTTCGATGTGCTGAGCGACTCAGCCACCGCCTCAGGTTCTGGAGATGGATCGCCGGCCTTGTTCTTAGTCCAATCCCCTGCGTCAGTGAGGACCTTCTCCACCTGTTAAACTTGGTACCACACATCCTTAGTGGTTGTTATTCCCCCAAGCCACATAAGACGTTTAAGACGCACGTGACTGCCCCTGAACATTGCCATTGCCATGTGTTCTTCTCCACGAACCGTGGATAGCTTATGCATGAGATCTTGCATGTGAGTCAGGAAGACCACCACTGGCTTCCCATTACGCTGTTGCATTTTCTCAATTTTAAGAATTAGAGCCATGTCCGACTATGTTGCCGTATTTCCTTTTTGAAGACTTCTACCGCCTCGAGGAAAGTAAGAATGGCCTTTGGTCTTTTCTATATAAGACCAATCCGCGTCTTGTGACATTATTGGAAGCCACGGATCAATTGATACTAAGGTCGTGTGTTAGAAACACTAGTTGGGTGCCAGTTATAAGAGGGTGCATTCTCTTATACAGTTAAATAGTGAGGGAAAGCCCACTATTTGGCACAGAGACAAGGACTTTGTACCCCCTTTTGGTCTCCCACTAGGTTGAACCTGAATTTAAGTCAGCGCCACGCCCTTCATTCTTTGTCTCGAACTGGCCTTCTGTCCTCGCATATGTGAGCGACACTACCTTCAGAATACCGATGCCTTTGGTACGCTTAGATATGTGAGCGATGGGAACGGTTTTACCGGATGGACCGTTTTTCTTTATCTCGAACTCGTTTTGGCCCTTGCGTATGTAAGCGACTCTACCTATGGTTGACCGATAGTGTCAGGTCGCTCAGATATGTGAGCGACAAAGAGAGATCTGACCATGCGTCTAGCTGTAAGGCCTATTTGAGAAATCAGGAGCGAGATACAATTTGGTACGAGTGCTAAAACGACAAGTCTTTAATGCAGGAATGGCATGATAAAATGAATATCTCAGGTTTTAAAAGGAGCTGTACCAAGCGACAAGGTCCTACTTTACCTTGGAATGAAATGCACATAACGAAATAATACAAGAGCATAGATCACTATTATTTAGTTCTTTTTTGTCGTGTCTTCCAGGTTCTGGTGCTGGGCGAAAAGGGCATGGAGCAGAGCTGCATGAAGATTCGATCCTCCAAGGAGCCAGGCGTGTCCGTGCTGCGTCGTTCTTCTTATACTCACCGACTCCCTTTCGCTCTGATCCTTGGCTCCCGTAGAGATGACGTCACTGTAGTACATGTCTCATTGATGACGTCATTGACTCCTGGACCTTCGCGTACCGGCTCCCTCTGGTGAGTATTGTGGTCTCATTCCATCCTCTATTGTTACATAATAAATTATGTTTTTATTTATAACTTGAGGGGTGACCAAATAATAGCCATCACTTTTCTGCATTCTACACACAAACTTGCTTTCTTATGCACTTCTCTCATATAAAAATGTTTGTGGCGACCACGGACAGACGTTATGGTCGCCCCACAGCCGCGGCCTAGAGCGTTATGGGGTCACGTGAGTGACCCTCAAGCAAGGCTGCACAGGTATTTAAAGGTCAACGCTTGACCTGCTTGACTATTCGTCCCAACCTCCGACCGGACACGACGTGTGTCCGCGCCTCTCGAACTCGTGGCTCAGCACGCATTAGCCCTTTTTTGATTGTCATCGTTTTGTTTGGCCACAAGGCCTAGAGACCTAGGAGTCTTCATCGCAGAGATGGTCTACGGCACCACCCTGCGGCTCCCCGGGGAATTCTTTGAAACAGAATCATTCGCGGTTGACCTAGTCAACTTCGCCGGCCAACTGCGGAAGTGTATTGATCAGTTGGGGCCGACTGGGCACGGCACACGGGCATGCGCCCTTCTTTATACCCGCGGATCTGGCAACAGCAACGCACGTCTTTGTGCGTCATGACGCCATCCGCTGCCTTTTGCAGCATCCTTACGACGGGCATTTGAGGTGCTTGAATGGCAGAGAAGAACTTACACCCTGCTGGTTCGGGGCAAATTATATATCTGTTGAAAATTTTGCAGACTCCTACTGACTGTGGTGGGTAGGGGGTGCGTAATGGGACTAAACCTATGAACCAAGGAGTGTAGTTACGCTTTCGAAATGCTTTACCTATGTATCGAGGTGTGTAGGGAACTGTATGTGGACTGTAAGGGAACAGTATGAACTACACACGGCGGTGCGTAAGGACTACGCACCAGCTACTCACCAAGAGATGTAGGGGGAGCGGAGGAAGCGGTACCACCTGTTCGGAAGAGTGTTAAACTAACCGTTTTACACTCGTGTTTCTCATGTACGCTGATTTAAGTTCATAAAAACTCACTTTTTTGGCTTCACAGGATCAAAACTTTACTATTCAACTCGAAAATTCATGGAACAGTGCAAAATAGAACATTTTCCTTTTTAAAAACAAAATTGGATAAAATGCACAAGATTAAGCATGTGCAATCAATACAATCAAAAGGGCATGTGCCAACCATGTGCAAGAAACCAAAATAATTCGAGCACATGCAAACATTCCAATTGAAATCATATAACAAAATTATACTTATCACAGACAAAGGTAATGGCTTTGAGTAACACGTCGGTATAAAAAAAATTGTCTCGTACGGTGTCGAAGAGATACTGGAACGGTCGGCTGTCGTGATCAGGCACGGCAGGAAAAGCGGGTAGTCCAGGCATGGCCGCGAACAATGGCGTGGTAGCGCCCGAACGAGAAGATTGACCCACCAGGCTGGAATCAGCAGTAGCACCTTGAGCTCGATGTCCCGACTTTTTCGAAGCCCGGTAGCTGGCATCGTGGCGAGAGGGTCCATCGCGTGTAAGTTCACGAAGCACGACATCTATCACCCATGATGGCGCGAGCATGTGAGGCTCCGACTGAAGTGTAGCAACGTCCGATGATGGAGGCCTCGAAGTTCCTCCAAAATCCACTACATCGTCCAAAGAGAGGCAAACTTGGATCCTGCGAATTAGTTGCTGGAGATCATCAGCGATCGGGTCTTGAACAGGAGACGCCATTATGTCAAAAGACGAACAAAGGAACTGGAGCAAAAAAATAGCGCGTGTTGATGGCAACAACAACGAGAGCAATGGCGACGAGCGGGAAAAAGTACTGCGTCATCGCGAACGAGATTGGCGGATCGGCATCAACGAGGGGACCAATGGGAACGGGGAGATGGATGCGACATCGGACGGCGAAAAACGACATCATGGGGGGTCATTCCGAAAGTGGGAAAGAGTTTGTTGCTGTTGTCTGCTCTGCCGACGGAGCGAGAACATCGTAAGGGTTAACGGAAACAACTACAGGAACCGCATTAGGGAGGCAAATAGAATTTATACCGACATATTCAGCAAATAAATCATTATCGGACTGGGAGTTAAAGGAGTTGGGGAAGTCAGGATGTAAGACATCTCGATAGCGCGGTGCAAGAGATAGGGGAAAACCACGATCAGCAAGAACTACAGCCGCATGGCAAACTTTATAAATTGTGGTACGATCTGAGTTAGCTCGAAATGGATAAGATGCATTAAGGGAGGACAATTTCTGGAAGTGAAAGACGGTGAGTGACCTTTGAAAGTAGGTAAAAGGATGGGGATACGGGACATTTTGTTGCTATAAGTACTGCCGTGTAAGTTGGAAGAAGGTCGAAACGACCACAGGGCCGAAATAAAAATTGCAATGGACAATGTGATATGAAAGGTCTGTAATGACTACGTTCTGAAAGCGTGCAGGTAAGTTAACGGTACGGCCAGAGCTAGTGGTTTGGGAAAGTGGGATTTGTGAGGATGGGAAATCGGGGGAAACAGGTGAAGAAGGTGTAGGGCTCGTAGGTGACATGAAAGTGTGTGGGGAAGGCTCAGCCGATGACAAAGGAGGAAGGGGTGGAGGGGGAATGGCAATGCGAAGAATAGCACCCATGGCAGGAGTGGAAACAGGTGATGAGAGACCCGGAGTCAGTGGGGAAAAGGAAGGGGATGTCAGGGATAGCTGCGAAGATGACGAGGGCAGAGAGGAGAGGGATGCAGCTTGAGGATCGATAGGAGAGGGAGTGGCAACTTGGGGAACGACTGGAGGAGGAGTGGCGATGGGAGGGGGCCAATGAGCCAAATGCTTGGCATTTTATGCGCTAAGGGAGACATTACCTCCGTCATCCCAGATCTCAGACGTCGTGGGTGACAAGATAGCATGGACCCGATAGGCCCTGTCACGTCTCGGTGCCAATTTCGCCGAGAAAGACTGCTTAGCAGAGCTGCGTGGATGAGATGTAAGCAGTACAAGATCATCAACCTGAAACGAGGGAACAACACAAGCAACGTTATGCGCGACACGGCGAACGTCTTGCGCTACCTCCAAACGTGCCTGGAGGTCCAACATGTTGGTCGCGACTTCTGCAATGAAATCCGTAAATTAATTACGCAAAAAGGATGGATCGTGGCAAAAGGCGTGAAAAGCCAGAAGGTTGTCCTGTGGTGACCTCGGGGGTCTACCGAAGGTAGCCATGAATGGGGAATACTTCGAGTTGCTATTGACAGACGAGTTTGAAGCCCACCGAACGAGAGGAAGGTGTATATCCCAAGAGTCGTGAAGAGTGTCCACTGCAATAGAAAGCTTGGACTTAAGGTCGCGATGCATGACGAAGGGTAAAACCCATAGCGGCAGCAACTTGACGCAGGGTAACGGATAAAAATTGAGGACCGTTATCACAGACTACAGTACGAGGCGGCCCATAGCGAAGACATACCTCAAAAATAATGACACGCATAATCGTGTCAGAAGAAGTGTCAACAAGAGCAAAAAGTTCAAGGAAACCGGAGGTTACTCACAAACAGACAAAATGTGAGAGTTGCCATGAGGTGAAGGCGGTAGAGGGCCTATGATGTCCACCAAGAGGGAGTCATACCTGGGAGGGATGGGAGGGGAAGACAAAGGAGTGGTGTCAGGGTAATTGACAGGTTTGTACCTCTGACAAGTGGTGCACTGCCGTACATACTCGGCAACCGATTTTTTTAATCCCAACCAGTAGTACCGCTGCAAAATGCGGTCAGCAGTGGCCTGAACGCCAGGATGCCCAGCCGTAGGATCGTCATGATTCCAGCGGAGCATGCGGGCTTGAAGAGAAGACGGAATCACCAAACGAGGCTCGTCCGAGTCAATCATGTGGAGCCTTCTGTACAGTATGCCGTGGTCAAGAAGGTATCCGTGGCCTAGGTAAGTCCTCGTGTCCATGTTGTCAGGAGGAGCGTCAGGTGCCAAAGCTCGCATGATCTTTGCCAAATCCGGATCTGCGAGATGCAACGCCTGGAAATCGTGACCTGTAAGAGGTTGCTCGTCGAGTAGGAAGGTGTGGATAAGGACCACGGGTTCTGGCTCCCCATCCCTACGAGAGAGCAAGTCAGCAAGGACGTTGAGATTCTGCGGAATATACTGGACGTCGAAGTTGAAGTGCTGGATGGCCATCACCCAGCGAGCAAGACGACCAGTAGGAGTTGAAGTAGTAAGTAGCTATCGCAGGGGGCTATGGTCCGTGTGTACGACAAAGGTGAGTCCATCCAAGTATCCTGCGAAACGCTTTATCGCCCATAAGACAGCGAGCGCTTCCTTCTCCGTGGCAGAATAGTTCTTCTGTGCCGAGTTAAGGGTCTTGGATGCATATTCGATGACGCAGGTATGCCCTTTATCGTTGTCCTGAGCCAAAAATGCACCGAGAGTGACGTTACTTGCATCGGTGTACAGACGGAAGGACTTCGCAAAATCGGGCTGGATGAGGATGGGTGCGGAACAAAGGGCCACCTTGATGGAGTCGAAGGCTTCCTTGCAAACATCGGAAAAGTGAAACGGCACGCATTTCTTAGTAAGGTCATTCAAAGGAGCGGCGCGATGCGATGAAGAACTTGAGGCGGGAAATATCCGTAGGGTAAGGGAGATCCATGATGGCTGCGATCTTTTCCGGATCCGGCGAGATACCCTCAGGAGTGATGATGTGGCCTAAAAAACGGACCATAGGAGCAACAAATTTACACTTTTTTCTCTTCAAACAGAGACGTACTTCACGAATCTTGGATAGAACCTTAGTAAGATCAGAAACATGGATGGAGAAAGTAGGACTGACCAGGATCAAATCATCCTGGTACATGCGAGAGGAAATGCCCTGGATCTGTCAAATGAGAGAGTCAACAACCCGTTGGCAATGCGCTGCGGAGTTACGCGCTCCCATAGGCATGTGCGTGTAGCAAAAGGTACCGATAGGGGTGATCGTCATAAAATATCGTTGGCAGTCTTCAATGATAGAGATCTTCCAGTAACAACTGGTCAGATCTAGCGTGGTCATGTATGGCATCCCTTTCATCTCGGCCAAAAGCTGATCAATTCTCGGAAGAGGGTATAGGTCAGGAACAGTAACCTTATTGAGTTTGCGGAAATCCGTAACAAGGCGCATGTCCTCTGAGGAATCATGCTTAGGAACGAGTAAAGAAGGAGCGGCCCAGTCAGAGACGATGGGATGCATAAAACCTTTCTGAACAAGATCGTTAATCTTCTCAGCCATCTGCTCCTGGCGCTTAGGCGATGACTGATAAAGGCGGGTACATTGAGGTCTTGCACCCTCTATTATGGAAATAGACTGAGGGGGGACAAGGGCGGCTCCCTGAGGCTCGCCAAAGACATCTGCAAAAGACTCCAGCAGGCGATTAATAACATCCTTCTGATCGGCATCGAGAGTTGTGCCCTCATCTTCAAGTAAGGAGAGATCAGTAATTGTTACCGGTGCGAGAAACAGGGAATTAATCGCAACATCCACGGGCAGGGAAAGAGATGGATAACGAACACACGGATCAAAATCAAAGGACCACGTCCAGGAGGCGAGATGTAGGCTAACCTGAGCATCGGCCATTAAATCAGCACCTAAGATCATCGCGGCGGGGGTGAAAGAGGAAATGATGGAAATCGACAATGGAAGTGAATGCTGAGCAATCTCGACAAATACCGTAGCCGTGAACGTGGTGAGGAATGAGGGAAGGTGGTCAGCAAGGTGGACTGTGCGAGGGGTGGTCGTCATTGGAATGTGAAGGGCCTGGAAGAGCTGGAAAAGCTTAGCACCTCCCATCGACGTGGATGCACCCGAATCCAAAAGAGCTACAACCTTAGAGCCAAGAATATTGCAATCAACATAAACGAGGGATGTTGCCGTAAAGTAGGCAGCCGAAATAGATGACGAGAAATCAATCATGTTGGTAACCGTAGGTGGGGCACAGCCATTGGGACGACCACGAGGAGGAATGAGCGTATGGCCACAAACCCCACAGGAAAAGGCCTTCGCAGTGAGTGGGGGGAAGGGAACAGAAGGCGAAGGAGAGGGTGAATAACGGTGACCTGTAGAGGGTGGAGGAGGGGCGACAGAAGCCGCGGACACGGGTGGTGAATACGCCGGGGTCAGAGGGGTATTACGAACAGGGACCCACATATCCGAATCCCTGAGAATGCGTTCCTCACGCAAGGCCATGTCCCACAATTCCTGC